>PVIW01005627.1:18895-75606 GCA_004026585.1 Noctilio leporinus
CACTCTCTGCAGCCCCCCCCAACAGAGGCCTTTATCCTATCCTCCCCCATTCCAATGCAGCTCCATCCCTCAATTCCCTTCCAAGCCCTTGTACCCCCAATACTGCGGTTTGCGATGCCAGTGCATTCCTGCACAATGTCCCTCGCCCAACGCTGCTCCAGCCTCAAAAGTACCCCCAGATGCCATTCGAATCCCCGGCATTGCCTTCTCCCCTTGTCTTCTCCCAAATCGCAAGTTGGACCAGGATGCGGATCTTGGCCTTGGGGATTCACAGTGGGTCCTAGGGTACAGAGGGCATTTGGGGGTCGATTTGTCTAGGTGTTCACGGGGAGGGGCTGCAGGGAATCGACTCAAAGGGGATTGACATTTGGCGCCGAAGGGGTACTGGGGAGGAAGGCATCTTGAAAGGGTTAATGGAATTTGTGGGGAGGGGCGGCACCGAGAGGGTTAATGGTGGGGGGGTTGCTGGTGGGGAAGCCGTGTGAATGAGCGGTCTGTGCCCCAGAGTTGCCATGGAGATGGTGAATGGGGGGATTGTGTGAACTCAGCTGCGGACTATCCCCCCCCATACACACACACACCCACTCCCTCCTGCCCCACCTCCCTACTCCTACCCCTTCCTTCCCCTGCCCCTCCTCCCCCCAGCCGGGTACATTATGGGCAGTGCCTGGGCTCTAACCCCCCCCCTGTACTTTGCTCCCCATTTCCTCTGAGATCCCACCCCTTTAGCCACTTTGCCCGCCCTCCCTCCTTCTCCGTCTTCTGCGCTCGCGTGCGCCCTCTCTCTCTGTCTCTCGCTCTCTGTCTCTCTCTGTCTCTCTGTCTCTCTCTTTCTCTGTCTCTGTCTCTCTCTTTCTCTCTCTCACACACACATACACATTCTCATTCCCCTCTCGAGGTGCCCAATCTCCCTCCCCCACCCCTTCGGGCAGTTCTTAAAGTCTTAAAGGAGAAGGCCTGCAATGTTGGAAAGCAGGAGAAATGGGGAAAAATGAAATTGTGTGTGTGTGTGTGTCCCCATGCATGAGTGTCTTTGTGTGCCTGTGGATATGTGTTGACCGTGTAACTGTCAGAAGGCCTCTGTGTCTTGGCTGTGTTGCTATTTCTGTTCCCGTTTCCCTCTGTGTCACCCTCATGCTGCATGTGTTTCTGGATATTTACCTGAGCAGTGTGTGTGATTATATTTTAGCATGCGTCTGTGTGTCTCTGAATGTGTGTCGCTGTCAGTCTCTGGATCGGTGATGCTCTGTGTCTCAGGACATGGCACTATATGAGGGGATGTCTGTGGGTCCAGAATATGTGTCTCCATGAGTGAATATTGCAGTGTCTGTTATCTGGCTGGGTTTCTGTCACTCCCTCTTTGAGACTTGGTGAGTTTATTTATCTGTGAGTCTCCGAGTGTGTGTTCCTTGCACTCTGCTGTTTATTTTCCGCTGGCTGAGCATCAACAATGCCTAGGGTGCTAGGCAGAAGGGTTTCTGCCTGAGTTCTGGCACTCCATGTGACTCAGACATAGCCAACAGAAATGACCAAGGCTTAAGGATTTGGGAGTAATCATGGCTGAGGAGAAATGTACGGGAGGGTCTCTAGCAAATGACTGTCTGGCCCCGCCCCCGCCCCCCACCCTCTCCCATGAACATGAGGGGTCTCTCAGCGGGACCCTTCACTTAGCTGCCACTTTCCCTTCTCATGCCACAGCTGCCAGAGTGAACTTCCCAGTCCTATCTCCTGATATGGGGGTTCCTTCTAGGGCTTTTGCCTGGGGGTTGGGGGCTAGAGAACTCAGTGGTCATGCAGCATGCCCAGGGATCTAAACTCTAGTTCCACTTCTGTTCAGACTTGCTGCCACACGCAACTCTGACTCCAGATGCTCCCCATGAGCTCCATTGGCTGAGGAGTTCAGGTTGGGGACCAAGAATTTGTAGTGGCAACCACTGTCACTGTGTCAATGCCCTTGGATTTTCCAACCATGGCCAGGCACATGGAATGGTTCTGGTTGGCAGCAGAGAGGGTCCGGGGGATCCCTGAACCCATGGGCATATGACACCTCCTACCCGTGGAAGAAATAGCCCAAGCGCACCAGGGCCCCAAAGACCCACTTCATAGCCTTCCCGACTGTCTTAGATGACAAATACTTACCTCTTTCCACAGGCCTGTCTGGCCCTGAGGAAGTCCCCTTTCTGAAGCTGTGGTGCTTGGACGACCTCCTCTCTCTGCGTGGCCTGCCACCTGCAGGTGTCCCTCAAGAGCTCAGTTTTGAGGTTCAAGTCAGTGTGGCCATGAAGGGGCTGCCTGTTGGGCTGATGCTGTGACCCTGGAGTCTGCCTTTCTTGCCAGTCCCCCTGCCCGGAACATGTGGCTGCAGCTTGGCCTGCCCTCGCTGTCCCTGAGCCCCAAGCCCACAGTTGGCCGGAGCCTGTGCCTCACCCTGTGGTTTCTCAGCTTGGTGCTGAGGGCCAGTACTCAGGCCCCGGCACCCACAGTCAATACTCACTTTGGGAAGCTCAGGGGTGCCCGGGTACCATTGCCCAGTGAGATCCTGGGACCTGTGGACCAATACCTGGGGGTGCCCTACGCAGCTCCTCCGATCGGTGAGAAACGGTTCCTGCCCCCTGAACCACCCCCATCCTGGTCAGGCATCCGGAACGCCACACACTTCCCCCCAGTGTGCCCCCAGAACATCCACACAGCTGTGCCCGAAGTCATGCTTCCCGTCTGGTTCACTGCCAACTTGGATATCGTCGCCACTTACATCCAGGAGCCCAATGAAGACTGCCTCTACCTGAATGTTTATGTGCCCACCGAGGATGGTGAGTGCTGCGGCCAGGCACTGTCCCCTCCCGGCCCCGCCACCTGCCCTGCTGTGTCTCTGGCTTGCATGTGGTCGTGTGCCCTGCAGCATGCACCTGTCCGTCTGTGAATATGCTTCTAACCATCACTCTGCTTGGCCTCCCCCTTCCTCCTCCCTGTTCTTCCCTCCCCCAGCATTGTCTGAGCTCCCATGTGTGAGTGACACTGTTCCCAGGAGGGGCCTGGCCAGGCCTGAGAGCTTTGACAAGTCTAGGGCCAGAGTGTGATGGGGGTCCTCTGGGGGCATATGGGTCACTGCTGGCAGCTGCCCGCGGGAGGAGGCTGGCTCCACCAACCCCCTGTTGCCATTCCACCTGCTTTGAAAGGTGGGAGCTGTTTGCAGCCAAGGGCACTGGGTGTGATGGGGGTGGGGGCAAGCCCGGTGGGCGCTGCTTAGGTGCCTCCTCTCTGACTAGCTGGTGCCTCCTCCCGCGGGGCTCACATCAAGGTAAGTGACAGAAACAAGGAGGTGGTGGGACAGGCTCTCTGCCATGTGCCACCTGCAGAGCAGCTCTTCGGGCCTGGGGGTGGGGGGGTGCATGCCCCTGGGCAGAGGCCTCCTGTTATTTTTTAGTTTTTTATTCATTTTACAGTAAAGCGGATTTCCAAGGAATGCGCCCGAAAGCCCAACAAGAAAATTTGTAGGAAAGGAGGTAGGTAGCGAGCCGGCGGGGAGGGAGAGAGAGAGAGAGAGGGAGGGCTGCCTGCCCACCTGCCCTTGCCCCTGAAGACCCAGCCTTCCTTCAAGTAGCCTGGGCTCAGGGGGTGGTCGGTGAGCAGACTTAGCTCCACCTCATCCAAGGGCCCTGGCTGCCTTTCCAGGGAAGATTTGGTGGCCTAAGGCAGGTTCAGAGCAGAAGCAGCAACCCCATTCCTTCCAATCTTTCCAGCCACCACTTCCACCCTTAAGCATGTGCCAAAGACAGAGCTGCCGGTTCTCCGCCCCAGTCACCCCCTTCAGGCCGCCTTGGGAGAACCCAAAGCGGCCAAGATGCGACCAGGGGCTCAGCCCTTTTCCTGCTGGGGGAGCTGGGGGGCTCATCCCTCCAAGTTCTTTCCTGGGTTGATAGCCTAGACTTAAATCTTCAACCCCAAAACTGAGACCACACTCGTACACAGTCTTGGTAATCCTGCCACCCAACCCCCGACCCCACCTTTGGCCAGAAGGTAGCTGAGTGACCGGGACTGGTTTGGTGGCACACTCGGGGGGTCTCCAGGAACTATGGACTCTAAAGGAGGCAAGAGATTGTGCATTTTAAATTGACCCTCTTGCCAGGAAGAATTTGTCCCCCCTGTATAATAAACGTTTGTGTTCGAATAGCACTTTATGTTTCCTGTAAAGTGCTTTCATAACTTACCACATAAAATCCTCCCCACATCCCTGGAAGCTTCTAAGGGGGGAATCGGTATATCAATTTCATGGTTGAGGAAACAGGCCCAGGGGAGTGACTTGCTGCTGCTCAAGGCCCCATCGCTGGTCTGTGGCAGAGCTGGGACCAAACCTGGGTCTCTTGACCCTCAGGGCAGCGATCTTTCCACTGTAGCACGCGAGGCCACTCCTGTCCAGCCCTCCCCACCCCCCCAACTCTGCAAACTGGCTAAGTGTGGCTGGGTTGGGCCGACCGGAAACAGTAGCAACAGCCTAAGAACTGCTGGAAGATCAGCCTGATCCCTACAACCCTTTGGCAAGCTTGGAGTTTGCTTTCTTTTGAAATCCTAGAGTGGGGTTCCCCCAAGTGGGACCAGGTGCTCCCCGCTGAATGAGAACCTCAGGGAGCAGAGAGCCTAGGATCTGTACATTGGCCATGTGCACTGAGCCCTCTGATGCGCACTAAATAGTGAGTGAGGCCTGCTGCCCCAGGGACTGTTCCACCCTGTCCCCCCACCAGCCCGGGACCTACACACCGAAGGCTACCAGTAAACACTTTTCTTTGTTTTTGTTTTTGTTTTTTTTTTTTTTGGCGTGAATAAATAAGCATTGTGGTGCTGCAGCAAGAGTACAGGGCTGGTAGCCACAGAGCCTGACCCAGTGAGTCCCAGCTCTGCTGCTAACTCACAGGGAGACCTCAGGCCAGTCTTTCCATTTAAGAACCTCTGTTTCAGCAACTGAAAGTAGTAGAGGACTGGTCGGTCCTTAACATATCATTGGCTTGTCAATTAATTCTGGACATGGGGCCCCTTAAACTTGCTCCTATGAGTTACCTACTGAGTGGGTGGGTGTGGGGAAGAAAGTACCTTAACTTGAACCATTTCCTAGGAGGGATGATCTCTTCGGGGTCCAAGTAAGAGCCTAGGGTGGTCCAATCCAGTCCTGAGACTTTGGCTAGAGAGCTGGGTGTGCGATGCACTCAGCAACATTTCCTGCTCGTGGTAGCTGACTGCGGTCAAGGCCAAATGCTAGGTGTTGTTGGGATGTGGAGGGCAATGAGGGAGACAGAGGTAAGGTTCAGAAATAACTGAGGGTCTGACTGTGGCTCAGAAGAGGGTCCTAGTTGAATATCTAGTCTCAGCCGGGTTAGCTAAGCCCCACAGGCCGCCTTGGGAAGCGAGCTTTCAGACAGTGTGACGGAAGGTCATTCATCGTTTAGTTGTTGAAAGTAGGTCCCATTCTAGGGCCCGCTGGGACAGTGTGGTGGAGGTCATTGGGTTACTTAGCTGTCCAAAGTAGTTCCCTGTCCCATTGGCCACTTGGAGGAGACTGATCCACGGAGGTGCTTAGGACTGTGTGCATGCCGCAGCAGTACCATGTCGGACGGCAGACGGTGGGCGAGCTGGCTTGGGGGACAGCATGGCAGCAAGGAGTTGCTCAGCAAGTGCTAAGCAAAGGCATCTGCGTGGAAGAGGCGGGGATGGTGCAGCAACTCAGGGACACGCCTGCGGGGGGCGAGGGGATGGTGGTGCATCTTCTAAGTCAGGGCCCATGGGAAGTAGTAAAGGAGTTCCTGGGGAAGACCTGCACCGTCCTCACCCCCACCCCCATCGAGTTTGAGGAAATTCGTGTTTAGGGACGTGAGTGATTTCTTTCCATGTGGGAAAGGGGCACTGTCCACTGTGTGGGTGGTGATGCCCCGTGTCCCCCAAGGTCTCTGGGGACAGTCATGGCAGGTGTTAAGATGGTAGAGACACTACAGGGAAGCTCAAAGCAGTTTCTGCCCCTTGGGCTGGGCTCCTGGTCTGGTTGAAAAGCCATTTTGTATTAGGAGGGCGGTTCCTGTTTTGATTAATAGCTGGGAGGAAATTCAGTCACCCGGAGCCCAGGCCAGCTGAGAGAGGAGGCTCTTTGCTGCCTCCAGGCTGAGAGTATCTGGTGTCCTAGAGGAGAGGGGAAGCCTCGGCTGGCAGAAGGACCTCTGTGCCCATGGTGCTGGCCAGCATCCGGGCAGTAGGGGCCCCTTTCACCACAGCCATTCATTCTCAAGGTGCACATCTTGTGTCCTTAGAACAGAAGGAAGAATTGGTGCCAACTAACCCCCAGGTCCTAAGTGTCTCTTCTCTCCTCTGGTCTTTTCTTTTTTCTCCTTCCCTTCCCTCCCTTCCCCTCCATGCTCCACCTCTTTTCTCATTGATTTTTCCCTCTTCCCTTTCCCCACCCCCCAAAAGATGGCATGGTGCAGTGGAAAGACCATGGGCTTTGGAGTCAAGCAGACCTGGGACTGACTCTCATCTCGAGCACTTTCTAGCTGTGTGATCTTGAGCAAGTCACTTGCCCTCTCTAAACCTCAGCTTCCCCATCAGTAAAACAAGACTAAAGATAGTAGCCATCTCACTGGGGTGTAAGGATCAAACCACATGGCAGAAGCAGAATGTCTGACACATGATAAATATTCAGTACATAGTAGGAACTATTATCCTTCTCTCTCTCTCTCTCTTTCCCTCCCCATACCCCCACCCCAGTCCCCATTGCTCTGTTCCCTCTTCCTGCTTTCCCTCCCTTCTCTGGCTTTCTCTAGATCTCAGAGCAAAGCTTGCTGCTCTCAGGCCTGGTTCCTATGGGCAGGAACCCCATTTGCCATGAACCGGAGTAGGGGCCCCAACAAGGAAGACCAGAGGGGCAGTTTCATCTCCCATTTTCTCCTGTGGGAATCAGGGTCAGCTGAGGCCCAGCTTGAGCCTGCTCACTGGGCCCAGGGAGCTCGGGGCTGGGACCCCTGGCACCCATATGCACATGTGTTGGTGATGCCGCCTCTCACACTCAGCTCCTGCCCTCTTCCTTGAGCGGCTTTCTGGCTCTGTGCCCTGGCCCACCTACTATTTATTACCTCTTCCCTAGCTGGGAAGGTGGTTGGTCTGGATGGGCTGCTGGGGCCAGGGAGGTGCAGGGAGGCCAGCACAGCAGGGGTCTGCAGCACCATCATCCTGATGAAGGTCTGGGCCTCAGCCCACCCATTCCCTCAGTTCTTGCCATCCCTCCTGCCTGACCTGGGCCTAGGCCCAGAGCTGGCTTGCTGGGCCACACTGCAGTCATGCTGTTTTTGAATTCTCTCTCTGTTTTGTTCTCTGTTCTGTGCTGTTGTGTCTCCCCGTGTCTGGTCCCCAGGATCCGGCGCTAAGAAACAGGGCGAGGACTTAGCGGATAATGACGGGGATGAAGATGAAGGTATTTGGGGGCTGCAGGGCGTGGCGGCTGGTGCATGGCACAGAGCCCCTCCCCCTCTCGATGGGGAGAAGCCCCGTCTGTCTGTCTGTCCGTCCGTTGGTGTGTTTCTGTTTCCGTACAAGGCCTTTGGGCTGTTCATCCATCTTTGGCCTCACTGGCCACCAGGAGTTCCAGGGTGATAGGCATGGCTGGCGGGGAGCAGGGGACCACAAGCAGAGCCATGAGGATGTCCTCGCCCCGCTCCCCCACCCGTTCTCAGTCCCACAGTAGCAAGTGGGGACTGCCAGAAACAGCTTCCTCCTCATTTGCTGCGGTTCAGGGGCCCCGGCCCGACTAAGCAGCAGGGAGAGCGGAGAGAAAGCAGGGCTGAGGGAGTGTGAGGAGGTGCTTGTTTCCCTGAGGGTTCACCTGTGTTCTCTGGAGAGGCTGGCTGCCGGGCCAGGGGCTCGGCAGGATGTTGAACTGTGGAGCGAGGCAGTGTGACCAGCGGAAGGGGCTGGACAACAGCTCTAGCTAGACCCTTCCCTGCTTTCTTCTAGCAAGACAGAGATGGCCTTGGGGCCAGGGACAACAGCAAGTTCAGGACAGGGCCAGAAGGACTGGGCACTAAGGCGCCAGGCTGAGGTCAGGACACCACAGTGCAGTGGCAGTGGGTAGATGGCATGAGATCCTCAAGTGATGGCTGACACAGTCTTCCTTCGTCCTTGGGAAAACAGGTTGTGTTTGCTGGGCAGCCAGAGCCCTCCCTTCTATCTCCATGCCCGGGCCCTGCCCCTCCAGCCCTGGAGGGGCCAGCCAGCTCAGGGGGCCAGCTGGTGGCTGGTTAGGGCTGTGTGGTGGCCAAGTGCTGAGGGCCCATCCCACCCTTGTCCTCGGGCTGCCAGGCTTGGGGAGCAGCTACTTCAAGGTCCCTCACTGTATGGCCTCTGGGAGGCTCTATCTTCATCTTAATGCCAGCGGAGGCAGGGTCTCTCTGTCCTAGTTCTGTCCTTTCCTCTTCCACATCCCCAGTGGCTCCAGATAAGCCTGCCTGATGCCCAGGGAGAATGGGGTACATGAGCACATGGCTGAGAAACCATGTCACTAAGCTTCCCCTACCCCATCTCTACCATTCGCTCCCCTTCCCCCACATCACCCTTGTTCTCTCCCTGTGCTTCCCCTGATTCCCACCCCTCTTGTCTCTGTCTGCACCGGGGGCCAGCTGCTGCCAATGGCCATATTTCCATGGAACTGGTCTAGTCTTAGGGGTTCCAGAGCTCCCCAGCCCCTGCTCTCTAAAGCCATAGCAGGTCCCAGGACTCCTGGGTGCCCAGGGCAGGGACTCACTTGATCCAGCCAAGGGACCAGCCCTTCATCTTCCTCCTGTCCCCAGGGCCCACCCACAGCCTGGCCTCACTGGGAGGCACTTGAAAGCAGAGTCACTGAAAACATCACTGAAGTCCAAGTGTCTCTGACTGATGCTTGAGCTCCAAGCTGAGCAGCCCCGTGAGTCCCGCCCTCAGAGATGGCAATAGTGTCCTGGCACCTGGGATAGCTTTGCTCCCTGCACCCCCCCCAGGGCTGGTGGGGGCGGGGGAGGAGGGCATCCTGCCCAGCCTGTGTCTCGCCCCTTCTCCTTACAGACATCCGGGACAGTGGCGCTAAGCCCGTCATGGTCTACATCCATGGAGGCTCTTACATGGAAGGGACAGGCAACATGATTGATGGCAGCGTCCTCGCCAGTTATGGCAACGTCATCGTCATCACCCTCAACTATCGGGTTGGGGTGCTAGGTACGGTTCCCTGCTAGGTGCCTACAAGGAAGGCTGGGTTCTCGAGGAGGGAGGAAAAGATGCTGGGGAGATAAGACCTGGCGGCCTTGGTTATCTAGCTCATGCTAACGAGTGTAGTCAAAATGTTGTCAGCCCATTCATTACCCCTACCCAAGTGAAGGGAGCTTCGCTATGTCCCCAGGCCCTTTCCTGGCTGTTCAGCTCAAACTTCACACTTTCTTTCAGGCCTTAAACCAGGTCTGTGCTTCCAGATTTTTGCTTGGCTGAGTCTTGTAGGGCTCATTAATTTTCTCGAGTCCTGTCTTCATCCCTACCCACCAACATCACACAGCCCTACACGGCCTGCACACACATGGATATTCCTTCTGGCCAGTCACGTAGCCACACACCCAAACACCCTCCTGTGCTCACGCATGCGCACTCCCCTCATTCACCTTCATGCGTACGGTGATTTCTCACTCACCCCCCACAGGCATAGGCACATATCCATACGCGTGCAGACCCCCACATCCACATCTCTAGACCCCCTCATGCACACACACACTCCTCAAGCATTTTATTTATTTATTTATTGAGATTTGTATTTATTATTTCCAGAGAGAGGCAGAGAGGGAGAGAGACATCAATGTATCATTGCCTTTCACCTGCCTCCAGCTGGGGACTTGGCTGGAGACCTGGCTAGAGACCTGGCTGGAGACCTGGCTTGCAACCTGGTTATATGCCCTGGCTGGGGAATTGAACCAGTGACCTTTGGGTTTGCAGGCTGGCGCCTTATCCACTGTGCTACCAGCCAGGGCCTTTCCCCCAGCATTTTATATGCACTGCAGACATGTAGTCCTCATACATATCCATGTGCCTATATACCGCCATACACTTCGTATTCCTATCCCATGTCTACACAGATTTCGCTCACCTTCCACACACACATGCCCATATAGCTTTGTCTTCACATATTTATACCTGTCTACACTCATACACATGGCACATAACCACAATCACACTTTCCTCTACCCCCACATGTATGCTCCACACAAAGACCCACACCATGCACATTCATACACAAAGCCTACCATGTATACACCTTAAATTTATATATTTACATAAATGCTTCTTCCACACACAGTCATTTCCCCCTATGCACCCCACTTCTGCATCCATCCAACACTCATGTAGACACAAAGGTCCCTCACCTTCCCTACATGAACACACACCTGTATCCTCCTTCCTTCATATACATGAGTACACCCATGCCTGCACATCCACACCTCCACCCCACACATGTACAAACCTGCACTCACACACACCCCTGATATCCCTGCTTCTACATCTACATCTATGTCCCCTCACATATATATACACCGAGACTTCCTACACATATACCCCCACGCATGTTCCATATGTACCTTGCATGTATACATCCAAGACATACATAGGTACATTCCCCAGCCTACCCCCTAAATGTATACATATTCACATACCACACCCGACCATTCATGCGCGCACAGCTGTACACCCCCATACTCACACATACCACACTTATATATGCCCCCCACACGTACACAGTTCTTCTACTTCGTCCATGTATACGTCTCCATATGTCCCCACACTTTACTCAAGCCCTCTCTCACACATAACACACTTATTTCTCAAATGCCCCCTCATACACACCCACATGCCTTTCCCTACATGTACTCTGTCATCCACACGCTTGTCTCAGTGACTTGGGCTGCCACTTGCCCCTGTTCCTTCCCTGGTGATGGTCAATACCTATCTATGGCAAAGGTCTTGATTTAAACAAGTGCCTAAGAGAGGGTGACTGAGCATACAGGTCCTTGCTCCCTTTTGGATGGTCACTGGGGCCTCAGAGGACACACGCAGTCCCCTATCCCTGGAGCAGCACGAAGAAGCCAGCTTCCTGCATGGCTGGTTGGCTGACAGGACCTCATTTTCATTTGCTTTTGGGTATATTGCTTCGGCAGTTCTAATCCCAGAGGGCCTGGTACAGCCTTTCACTGGAGGGTGCGGTTAGGTATGCAAAACGGCAATTTCCTCTCCGCTTACCCTGAATACCATGTCCGATAGCAAGACACTGTCTGGGGGCTTCAGCCTGGAGAAGTGGCCTTCCCTGGACAAAACAGGGCCTGGGTCCACATCAGTGGCATCTGGATACTGGGTGTGAAGCACTGGGCATCTCCCCAGTCTGTCAACAGGGAGACGGGCTTTGGGTTTCATGGTGCAGCTGCTCCTCTCTCTCTCTCTCTCTCTCTCTCTCTCTCTCTCTCTCTCTCTCTCTCTCTCTCTCTCTCTCTCTCTCTCTCTCTCTCTCTCGGAGGTGCCCTGGCCATCATTCACAGCAGGGATCTCCTCAGCCACGCTGCCCTGCTGAGAAAGGGGCTTTGCGTCCCTTACAGTAAAAATACCCCGTGAAGGTGGCTGCAAACCCACATTCTAGGCGTCACAGTTCCTCAGGAGTGATGCGCATACAAACGTGCGCACACGCAGATATCCAGGCACACTTACCCAGTCATTTAAGGCCCCAAGGAAGTTTGCTACGTGATTTTCTTAGTGACAGTCATAGATAACATCCCACTCGGGGGCTTCTAAAAATTATGAACACAGCGCTTCCTTCTCAAAGGTGTATTGGAAAGTACAGAGAAGACAAAAAGTATGCTTCAGTTCCATATTGTTGGGCTGGCTCAGGATTAAGGAAAGAGAGAGAGGGGAGAGGGGAGAAAATAAGGAAGAGAAGAAAAGGACAGGGAAGAGCAAAGAGGAGAAGGTGACACAGAAAGGAGGCAGGCCGGAAGGAAGCAGGAGACTCTGATTTGAAGTGCCAGGTGGGAGCTGTGGGCCGCACGGAAGCCCATTCCTGGGGAGGCTCCCTAAGATTTGCTGGTTACTTCATGACCCTTCAGCTGTTCTGATACTTAAGCTTCTGCAGTGGCAGTTCTTAACCTTTTGGGGAGCCTTGGACCCCTTTGAGAGTCGAATGAAATCTATGGACTCTCCCTGGAAACACACACACACAGAAGTGATTTTATGGATCCCACTGAAGTGCATCCATGAAACCCACGTTGGGAACCCCTCACTTTACAAACTCCTCTCATTTGGATAAGCAGAATGACGTATCTGGGGGCAGAAGTATTAATCTTTGGGTGCAAGCAGTGAATGATCAAAAAATAATACTCCTCAAACCTCAGAAGGAACCATAAACTAAGATTCGGTCTGAAGCTCTTTACAGCTTCCTGCATATTCTTCAGAGCCTGCTCCAGAACACAAATGTAATCACTGAGCCACTGATTGCATTCTGGGCGCACACAAGATGTTTTTGTCTCATCTCGCCACGTGTGGGACAGGGGTTTGCCCCTGACACTTGGGGATTTTCCTCAGGTGCAGCTGAGGCTTTGTTGTTTTGTTTCCCAAACTAGCCCAGAACAGGTGGTCCGTTTTGGACCTTGATTAGAGTAAGTCCTCACTTAACACTGTTGATAGGTTCTGTGAGTGGAGGCAAAACGATGTGTAATGTTACCAATTTGACCACCATAGGCCAATTGATACAAACAAGAGTTAAGCTGCTACAGCATCTCATCAATGTTATAATGTTACAGCATTACTTGAGAGCCTGCTGTGTCTGTATTCATCTCCCGTTGGTTTTCTGGAGCACCGAGTCCAGACGGTTCACTCTAAGGTGCTTCTTTAGACATCTTGGGTAATTCATGTATTTGGACAATGTCCAAGGCGGAGCAGTAGCTGTTATTTGAGATGTCCCCACTGGGCTTGAGACCAACAAAAGAAAGAGACCCCAGCAGGATATAGGATGTGGTTGTCCCTAGGGCTCAGGATGTCTGGTTTTCTTTTCAAAAGATTTTATTTAGTTTTAAAGAGAGGGGAAGGAAGAGAGAAAGAGAGAGGGAGAGGAACATCGACAGCTTGCCTCTTGCACGTCCCCAACCGGGGACCTGGCCCACAACCCAGGCATGTGCCCTGACTGGGAATCAAACCCGCAACCCTTTAGTTCAGTCCACTCAATCCTCTGAGCCACACCAACCAGGGGGGACATCTGGTTTTGATCCCATGTGCCAGATTTTCCTGTCTCCTATTGACAAGCAAGTGACCATGTACTGCAGCATAGACTTGACCCCAGGAGACTGGCTCGGAGTTATTCTGACACTTTATGAAATTTGGTATTTCAGCCTCACTCACATGCTTTGCATGGATGGCTGATCTGTGGGGGCGCCAGCAGTGGAGGACTGCTGACCCAGACCGCCAGCTTCTGTGCGCTTGTGGTGGGTCATGTTGCCGTGTCATCTGAGTCTGCTGGGTATGGCACTTCAAGTAGGACCTGGGGGTAGGGAGGGTAAACAGGGCATCATCCACGCACTTCACTGCCTCTTTCTTATCCCAAGGCTCTTGGCAGCAGCCGAGGGAACTGAGTGTGATGGTCAAACCCCCACCCACCCAGCTGCTCACCCAACCCTTTCAGGCCTTTGTTCCTAACACAGGAAACTGGTACATGTTGGAGCATCCACTTTATCCAAAGACAGGCTCTTCTTCCTGATTAGGACAGATGCATTTGACACATTTCACTGAATGATACCTTCCTTGGCCAAGGCTAAGACCAAGTCTACTGTTGCCCAAATGAGAGAAAAGGGAAAGAAGATACAGGGAAAGTGTGGGGGAGGGGACAGGTAGGCTAAGGGAAGTGTGGAACCATTTTGGCCAGAGGCTTGGGCAGCTGGCTTGACTCATGGTCAGTATACTTCTTAAGACATGCAGGAGCAGCTCCAGTGTGTGAATGGGCCCGGCTAAGGAGAAGCAGGTGCCCCTGTCTAGAGGAACAAGGACTCCTCCGTTCCTCCTCACTTGGGCTTTCTCTAACTCCCCTCGCCCCATTTCCTCATTGGGAACATGGGGCTGAAGAGGGTTTGTGACTAGGTCCTGAGAAGAATAACCAAGTCCTTTACATCATTGTACCAAAGGCACATTAATAATGCACCTGACGAGGGTGAAATGAGCTCTCGTGCAGAAGCGAGAAATGGAAGGACTTGGGGAAGACAGCAAGGAGGTCTTGTGCCTCACCTCTTTGAGTCTTTTTGAATTCAGCTTCTGCCCATGGACCTTCTAGGACTGTAGAGAGCTGTCTGTGAGCAGAGGGAGCCTCCTCAATCATGGCCTCTCACAAAGGTGATGCCAGGTGCTGTGAATGACCTTTTCACTGTGGGATCAAAAAATACTGATCCAGGTATGGGCTTCCAGTGTGTAGGAGTGCCACAACCACCCATGTGGAAAGGACCTTTCTGAAAGCCTAGGGTGGGAGGAGATGGAGCCTTTCAAGGAGCCTAGGGATCAGGGAAGAGGGATGAAATGAGGCAACAGGATCCATCTTAAAATGGAAGCAGGGTTGGAAGGGAGGATATAGGACATCTCTGTGGGATAGCCAGCAGGTGGGTGGGAACATAGTCTCCATGGCAACAAGTCTCCACAGCAGCAAATCCCAGCAGGTGGGTGGGAAGGTAGTCTCCATGGTGACACATCTCCTCGGCAGCAAATCCCACTGGGTGGGCGGGAAGATGTGTTTCTGTGGTAACGCATTGCACTGACTTCCCTATTTCTCCACCAGATGAAAAAGATGGTCTAATCCAGGGGTTTTCCAATTTTAACAGGCATCAGAATCACCTGGAGGGTGTTAAAATCGCAATTGGTGGGCCCCATCCTGGAGTTTCTGACTCTTAGGTCCTTGGAGAAAGGGAATGAAGACCTGTCCTGAAAATGAGGAAAACGGGGCATCCAAGGCCCCAGAAAAAAGTAGAGATGGACTAACTTGTATGGGAAGGGCAAGGAGAGCTCAGGAATTGTTGCCTCTTGGCATCTTCACTTCAGAAAGAGAAGGAAGGGGAAAGAGAAGTACCTATAAATTTACAATGCACTAATATATTGGAGATGTTTATTTATATTCCCTATATCCTTGAAACAACCCATTGAAGTATTTTTTAACCCTTATTTTACAGAGGAGGAAACTAGAACCCAGAGATTTTAGATAATTTGTCCAACACTACAAGACTAGAAGTGGTAGAGTCAGGATTCGAACCCAGGACTACTTGAGTCCAGGGTTCGCACTCCATCTTGCCAGGTGCTTGAGTCAGGATGCAGATAGTACATCAGGGCGGAGGATGCTGGGCCCTGGCCATTTGCAGTTCCTGCAGGTTAAGTCTCCCAACTGGAGGTGTCCCCTTCCAATGGTCTGGAGACACCCTTCTTCCAAGCTGGAGAATGCTGGGAGGCAGGGAGCCAATGCTTGCTGTACTGATGGTTTCTGGACCTGCTAGGTGGATAGGACTAAGCTGCACGCCCATCCTCTGTCCTCACAGCCCTGACTCCTGCTGTCTTTGTACCCCACGTCCTCTATCCCTCCATATTCATGGTCCTCATGCCCTTTGTTGAATGCAGGGTTTCTGAGCACTGGAGATCAGGCTGCCAAGGGCAACTATGGGCTCCTTGACCAAATCCAGGCCCTCCGCTGGGTGAGCGAGAACATTGCCTTCTTTGGTGGCGATCCACGCCGCATCACCGTCTTTGGCTCGGGCATTGGTGCATCCTGTGTCAGCCTCCTCACACTGTCACATCACTCTGAGGGTGAGTAGCTCTGGGGGCAAACTATGCGTGAGCAAAGCGCGCTGGCTACCCACCCTGCAGCACAGGCCTTGCAGGCTTAAGTGCCCCACTCCATGCCCTGGAGCAGCGGAGCAATCAGCCCATCAGCCTGTCCTGGCTCAGTCCCCCTTTAGGGAGAAGCGGAAGGGAGGTGTTTTGCTAGGGAAAGAAGAAATTCGCCCAAAGGGAGAGAGAGAGGAGGAGAGAGTCTCATGCTACCATTTGACAAAGTGACCCTGTTCACCTATCCTTGCAAATCTTTTGCATTGGGAAGGACATGTTACCGCAAGGTAGGGCCCTAGGGTGGCAGTTAGTTTTTAGGTGTAAGAAGCACTCCTGCTCTGCCTTTCTTTCCGAAGAACTAATCTGTACAAGAAGGGAACTGTCCTTAAGCAGGGGATGGGGGAGGATTGCTTACCTGGCAGGACTGGCTTATTCTGAGGGATGGCCACCTACGATCAGGCTCCAGGTCTCCTCCTGTACTGTCCCGTTTTTAGCCCCAAAGAAACTCTCTCTCCTGGCCCTGAGAGGCCCTCTTCCCATGACTCTTCCAAGGAGGCTGAAGTGGCCCTTTTTTAAAAAGTAGTTATTTGTTTGTTTATTTCTTCAGAGAAAAAGAGGAAGGGAGGCCCTGGCTGGTAGCACAGTGGATAAGGTGCTCCAGTCAGGTCTGGAGGCAGGTGAAAGGCAACCATACATTGATGTCTCTCTCCCTCACTGCCTCTCTCCCTTCCCCTCTTTCTAAAAACAATGAAATAAAATCTTAAAAAAAAAAGAGGAAGGGAGAAAGAGGGGGAGTGAAACATCGGTGTACAAGAAATACATCAAGGTTGCCTCTCATGTGCCCCCAACTGGGGACCTGACCTGCAACCTAGGCATGTGCCCTGCTTGGGAACCGAACCAGCAACCTTTTGGTTCACAGGCTGGTGCTCAATCCACCGAGCCACACCAACCAGGGCCTACAGTGGCTCTTTTCTCCTCACAGTAAATGTGCTTATCACCTGTGGACTATAACACATTCTGTGTCCAAGAGGTAAAAGCACCCTTCTACCGAGTTAGGAAATCTGAGGGACGACATGGTGGTTCCACTGAAATCAACCCCATGAGTTAGTGATAGTCGCACAGGAAGACTTTCCATCTCTCTCTGAAGAAGGCCCGCCTCTCAGAGAGAAGAATCACCTTCTGTGACCTGGAAATTCTACCTCCATCCCTCCAGGGACTACTGTGGAGGGAGAAGACTAGGGTGGGATCCGCATCCCACCTTACAATGTGTTTCTAGATAGTAATGGGAGCAGGAGTCTCTTTCCACAAAGGAGGGTGAGGTGACTGGCTGTGAGGGGCCTCTGTCTGAAAAGAAGGACGAACAGTGCCGCCTCTGACTGGGGACTGTCCCTGGGAGGAGAAGGCCTTTCTTGGTGCTCTCATAGGGAGCCTGTGTCCCTGCAGGCTCAGCTGCTTTAAGGATCTGTTCTCTCTGCCTTTCTGTCATTGACTCACAGAGAACAATCTTTCAAAAAGTGAGGCTGTCCCTTAAGTCATCATCTGTATTTCCCTCCCTCTCTTTCCGCTCATGTAAACTGCCTTTCTCTTAGAGGAACGGAATTGTGTGCCTGAGGTCTAGCTTGTCCTTTCGCAATGCCGGGGCCAGGCAGAGAATGCTGCCCTTTTTTCTTCCCTATGGAAGAATCATTCACTTTTTGGGTTTGGAGGACTGGCTCCCCTTCGAGTAGGGGAAAATCTGGATCCAAGACATCAGTAGCTTCAGGAAAAGGAAAGGGTCTGTGGAGACCGTGGGCTGGGAGGGCACGTTCCCTGGAGACTGTCAGACCTCAAGACCTTTGCCCTCAGAATCCTTCCCCAAACTCCCAGAATGGGAGGCTCTCTCCTGCCTGCATTTCTCATCTCTCATGAAAAAGACCCCTTTGTGGTGGAAGTGCCAGCTCCCTGGTGGTGCGCTGGCACAGAGCTGGGCCCAGCTGGGCAGGAAGCAGGAGGGGAAGACAAGGAGAGATAAAGAGAGGGAGCATAAGGAAGCTGATGTCTGGACCCCAAAGGGTTAATCCTTCCTGGCATGTCCTTAACCCCCAAGTTACCAACTGGTCGTCCCAGGACAAGGGGGTAGGAAGCAGGTGGGGGACCAGTCAGGGAAGGGACCCAGCGACCCCTCCTCTGGTCCTCCCCAGTCACGCCAGCCCAAAGGGTTGTTCCTCATTCCCAGCCCACTCAGTCCGGAGGACAGCCCAGTAACAAAGGCATGAAGATGGGTTTGATTTGTCCCTCAGGGATAGGTAAGGGGAGAGGGGGGATCTGTGGGTGACCAGACAGATGTGACCTGGTACTGCCTATCTTCCGTAGGGCTTTTTCAGAGGGCCATCATCCAAAGTGGTTCTGCTCTGTCCAGCTGGGCTGTGAACTACCAACCAGTGAAGTACACAAGCCTGCTGGCCGATAAGGTGGGCTGTAACGTGCTGGACACAGTGGATATGGTGGACTGTCTTCGGCAAAAGAGTGCTAAGGAGCTGGTAGAGCAGGACATCCAGCCAGCCCGCTACCATGTGGCCTTTGGCCCTGTGATTGATGGTGATGTCATTCCTGATGACCCCGAGATTCTCATGGAACAGGGTGAGTTCCTCAATTATGACATCATGCTAGGTGTCAACCAGGGCGAGGGGCTCAAGTTTGTGGAAGGGGTGGTGGACCCTGAGGATGGTGTGTCTGGCACCGACTTTGACTACTCGGTCTCCAACTTTGTGGACAATCTGTATGGATATCCTGAGGGAAAGGACACCCTGCGGGAGACCATCAAGTTCATGTACACAGACTGGGCAGACCGTGACAACCCTGAGACCCGCAGGAAAACCCTGGTGGCACTCTTCACGGACCACCAGTGGGTGGAGCCCTCAGTAGTCACAGCTGACCTGCATGCCCGCTACGGCTCACCCACCTACTTCTACGCCTTCTACCATCACTGCCAGAGCCTCATGAAGCCTGCTTGGTCAGATGCAGCTCATGGGGATGAAGTACCCTATGTTTTCGGGGTCCCAATGGTGGGCCCCACTGACCTCTTCCCTTGCAACTTCTCCAAGAATGATGTTATGCTCAGTGCTGTCGTCATGACCTACTGGACCAACTTTGCCAAGACTGGGTAAGGAGAAATGGGGGTTCTTCTTTGGGACCCCAGCATGCCATCCCCTCTGCTCCTCTATCTAAACCTCTTCCATCCTCTCCCTTCCTAAGGTATTCCCCAAATCTTTCTCGCTAAGCCTTCCACCCCCCTCTCCCTACTTCTTCCTTTGGAGTCTTTCAAGCCATCTCCTTCCCTCAAAACTTGGGCTGAGGCTCACAACTCGGTTCACATTAGGACTGAGCAGGAGTGAGAGTCATTGGCTAAATGATGGGGCTCTGGGTTACACCTTCAGAGGTCATGTGAAGTGGGAGAATAAAGTACGCCCAGAAAGAGCCTTGAAAGGGCTCTCTGGACAGCTGGGCAGCAGAAAAGATGGGCGGGTGCTCAGTAGCATGTGAGAAGCAGTGTTCCGGCATGACCTTACAGGGCAGGCCTAGGGGAGGGTGAGGTGGTTCCATGATGCTGCGGGCAGTCGGAGTTCAAGGCTAGGGAAGAGGAGTGTGAACAAAGGAGGGAGGAGACCCTGAAAAAGATTAAAATGGCGGGGATTTTAGGAATGGGGAGGAGGTGTGCAGGGGTGGGCGTGAGAGGACCAATGCTGAGCCTTTTCCCGTCTAGTAGGGTGGTAACCCCAGCTTTCCCTGTGGCATTTCAGGGATCCCAACAAGCCAGTCCCCCAGGACACGAAGTTCATTCACACCAAGGCCAACCGCTTTGAAGAAGTGGCCTGGTCCAAATATAACCCCCGTGACCAGCTCTACCTTCACATCGGGCTGAAACCGAGGGTCCGCGATCATTACCGGGCCACTAAGGTGGCCTTTTGGAAACACCTGGTGCCCCACCTATACAACCTGCACGACATGTTCCACTATACATCCACGACCACCAAAGTGCCGCCTCCGGATACCACCCACAGCTCTCACATCACCCGAAGGCCCAATGGCAAGACCTGGAGCACCAAGCGGCCAGCCATCTCCCCGGCCTATAGCAATGAGAATGCCCAAGGGTCCTGGAACGGGGGTCAGGATGCAGGGCCGCTCTTGGTGGAGAACCCTCGTGACTACTCCACTGAATTAAGCGTCACCATTGCTGTGGGGGCCTCCCTGCTGTTCCTTAACGTTCTGGCCTTTGCTGCCCTCTACTACCGGAAGGACAAGCGGCGGCAGGAGCCCCTGCGGCAGCCGAGCCCTCAGAGGGGAGCTGGGGCCCCCGAATTGGGAGCTGCTCCTGAGGAGGAGCTGGCGGCATTGCAGCTGGGCCCCACCCACCATGAGTGTGAGGCCGGGCCCCCCCATGACACGCTGCGCCTCACCGCGCTGCCCGACTACACGCTGACCCTGCGGCGCTCCCCTGATGATATCCCGCTCATGACCCCCAACACCATCACTATGATTCCCAACTCCCTGGTAGGGCTGCAGACGTTGCACCCCTATAACACCTTTGCCGCAGGGTTCAACAGTACTGGGCTGCCCCACTCACACTCCACTACCCGGGTATAGCTCCAGCCCAGAGCACAGCCTCTCTCCCGGCTCCCTCCCTCCCTCCCAGATCTACGAACACACGCACGCGCACACACGCACACGCACACGCACACAGACACACAGAGACACATACAGACATATATGTATACGCACGCACCCACACCCGACAGCAGACCCACCTGCACAAACAGACGTGGACATGCGCCCGCATGTACAAAAACACAAGTAAGGAAGTAAACCTGAACAAACCCTTCAAAACGGGGACGCAAGTGAGTCCTTGGGACACCGAGGACCCATGGAACAGCAGCTGAAGCCAGCTCCTCGAGCCTGACCAGACACTCCTGGGGGCCTGAGAGCACCAGCTGGACACCCCCTTGGTGCTCGCCCTCCACCTTTCTTGGAACCGTACCACCGACCAACTCCAGACTTGGGAGCTAGAAAGAGCACGGTAGCTCTTTCTCCCCCAGACTTGGTCTTTTTCTCTGGGTCTTGTTTTTGTTGATTTTTAAACAAACAAACAAAAAACAATTTGGAACACATGTTTCTCCATCCTGTGAGTGCAAAGAGGCTGCAGAAGGCAAGGCCCCAGGCCCAGGTTCTTTCTGGTTCTGGAAACCCCAGTGCTCACACGATCCGACCAAGGAGCAGGACCCCAGAGAAAGAAACAGATTTGAGTAAGAACATGGGGTGGAAGGAGGAAGGGGCTACCTACCACTGCATGGGGTTGGGGGGCACAGGGGAGAACTCTCTGGCCATCTCTGTCCCTACGGAGAGCTGCAGAGACTGCAGAGTAGATTTGGCAAATGGGGTTCTGTGGAGGTGTCATTATGGGGCCCGGGCATAATCTGGGTTCTGCCTCTGTCCTTGGGGTAATGCTATCAGAAACTCACCCCATTTTATTTACAGTCTCTTTTGTGTCTGTCATTTCTCTTTCCAAAAGGCAGTGTTTCTTTTTCTGTTGTTGTTGGCTTTTTTTTTTTTTTTTTTAAAGAAAAGTTCTTAAAACACTAACGGAAACCCATGGAGTTTGTCCTTTGTAAAAATTTTAAACACGGTGTCTTGTTATAAAAATAAAAAATCCAGTTAGCACTCCCAACTTGCGTCCCTTGCGCAGGCCTCACCGGGACAGATCTCCCAGCTGGGCACCCCTGCAGGGTAGGAATTGGCGGTCTGCCACCTGCGCCTGTAGGTGATGCACCTCTGGGCTGCGCTTTTACTGGGTCTGCCTGAAGGCCTCAATGGTCTTCATCTGGTGCGTCCCCAGCCCCAGGACTCTGGGTTCCTACTGCTGAAGCCATCTCTTAGCACCTCATGGCCTCCTAGTGAAGTGGCAAAAATAACTCTTCTTTCCCCTCTGCAAGCTGCTGCCTCCACCTGCACTGCCAGCACCACCCGCACCAGCAGCACCAGCACCCTGTCCTCATCCTGGGCTGGGGGCTAGGAGGAGGTCTGACGTCTAACATGCTGAAATTCTTACTCATATCTGAATCCAGCAAGGCACCAGGTCTGCAGACTCCCTCCCTGGCCTTGGGCAACTGACGGCAGCGGCCCTCTCTTCCCCAGAGGTGCTTTCGTCCTGTTCTGTGAATTGAAACTAGTGAAGTCATTGGGGCCCTGGGAGCAATGTGTCTCCCGGATTATGCTCAGTGGCTCCCTATAGGCCCTAGGGGACAGATTCAGTGGGGTTCCACAGGCTGAGCATTATAGTATTTCATACTAGTCTGTGACCTGAAGGGCTGAACCAGTAGTCTGCTCATCAAGTGTGACAGTTGGATGGGGTTGCCAATACCCTCAGAAACCAGGATTAGAATTCTTCAAAGTGACCCTGACAAAATGAGGGACATGTACTAACACAATAGGAAGATGTCCAGAGGAGATGGACACTAAGTAAGTAGTACAAGGACCAAAACCAAGAAAAACCAAGAACCAATCTATTTATATGGTGCATGGGGACAAGAGAGATGGGCAGTGATTGACTTGACAGAGTATAGTTAACAAAAGAACTGGGGGCAAAGTGTCAGGGTGGGTTACAGTTGAATGAGTCCATAGTGTAGAACTGGTTTCTCCTCCCTCCATCCCTCCTTTCTTTCCCAAACTCATGTAAGTACTAGCATATCATATCAAAAGTACAGCATGAACTTGCTGGGAAGTAATCAGAGTCTGAGTTTTTGAATTAGACATCACCTCAGAGTCATCTAGTCCAACACACTTATTTGACAATTGGGGAAATGAGCCCAGAGACATCTCATGTCACAGTTAGCATTAGAAACAGACCTGGAATGCAGTCCAGAAACATGACTTTTCCCATGGTTCTCCATTCTTCCCACATTGCTTATGCCTTTTAAAGTATTAATGTCCTTGGTCAACACATTTTCGGTATATGTGGAAAAGCAGGAGAAGGTCTGGAGAAGACCAAAAACAATGTGCAATAGGACTAGGTTTTTGTTTTGTTTTGCTTTGCTTTGCTTTGTTATTTATTTATTTATTTTTTTAGAGGGAAACCCTGGCTGGTGTGGCTCAGTGGACTGAGCACCAGTCTTTGAACCAAAGGGTTGCTGGTTAGATTCCCAGTCAAGGCACATATGTGGGTTTTGGGCCAGGTCCCCAGTTGGGGGCACATGAGAGGCAGCCACACATTGATGTTTCTCTCCCTCTCTTTCTCCTTCCCTTCCCCTCTCTCTAAAAATAAATACGTAAAGTCTTTAAAAAAAAGAAAGAAAGAAAGAAAGAAAGAAGGAACATAGTGGAATAACATGCAGTAATTCAAGAGCACCAGCTATGTGACAAGTGTGTTATAACATCTTTAAAAATGTAACTCCTAAATAGAGACAGAGCTGCCGTTTCTTCTGAGGATGATGGATGGGAAATGGTTAAGCCAGACACAAGGAAGAACTTTGATATGGGTACGAGATCATGGCATTCTGTAAGTCACTTACTTCATCAGTCCTCCAGAACAGTTGCCAAACTGGATGAAAGACTACCAAGGAAAACATGGCTGCTCATCTTCCTGGAAGCAGTGGGCTGGATTACATGACCTTTTTAGCTTGATTCTAAGTCTTTCTTGTTTATAATCCTTCTATGGCTCCATCTCAGATATTGCCAAACAGGACCTCCTCTCTTTTGGGGTGTGTATGTGTGTGTGTGTGTGTGTGTGTGTCTCCAAATTAGGAGACTCTATTTGGGAAGGAGTTAGACATTGCCTCTCTTCTAAGAACTCAAGGTGCTATAGCAAACTCAACTCCAATCCTACCTGGGGCCCATCGGTGAGAGATTACAGTTGGTCTTCACACCTTTGAAAAGTCTGGGTGGAAGAAGTGGCCTCTAATGTAGACAGGGTTTCAATCTCTTTGACAGTCAGTACTGTGCCTGGGTAGCTTGAGTGTTCTGGAGTGTTCTTAGCCCTATTGCTAAAAAAACCCAGCTCCTAGTTCAAAGAGGGGCTGAGGATATGCTTGGATTTTATTTCACATTGCAAAAATCATCAGTGCCTAGACTAGGTTAAGCTTGCATTCCCAGATTTATGTAGTTTCTGTATTAGTCCTTTTGAGAGCAGAACACAGCTATCTTGGGGTCTGAACATGTGGTGTGTGTGTGAAGGGCCAGAGGTTGGTCACTGTGAAAATACCCACAGAAAAGGAGTATAGCCCTGACTGCTGTGGCTCATTGGGTTGGGTGTTGTCCCACAAACTGAAAGGTCTCTGGTTCAGATCCTGGTCAGGGCACATGCCTGGATTGGGGCCAGGTCCCCAGTTGGGGGCGTGTGAGAGGCAACTGATCAATGTCTCTCTCTCTGTCTTTCTCCCTCCTTTCCCATCTCTATAAAAATAAACAAAATGTTTTTAAAAAGAAGGAAGGAAAGAAAGAGAAAGAAGGAAAGAAAGGAAGGAAGGAAGGAAGGTAGGAAGGAAGGAAGGAAGGAAGAAATGGAGTGTGGTTGTCAAGACGGTAGGCCCAGCCTCATGTTGTTGACATACTGTGACAGATAGAAGATCTCTCCCTTGGGGTGCATATTATCAGGAAGGCAAAACTGCACTCTGATAAAATGAGTGAAATGCATAATTTCACACGTGACTTCAGTTGCATAGTCCAGGTTAAAGGGGCTGGAGGAACTGCAAGAGGTGCTGTGGGGGGATTTGGGTGGGTGGGTGGGAGGCATAGCGCTCACTCCAAATTGGGAGAAAAGGCTCAGCCAAACCCATCACATAAGAAGGTCTCGGCATGGTTGAGTTGCATTGAGGGACTGACATGACTGAAGTAGATGGTTCAAGTTAAATGCTTGAATATCAGCTTGAAAAGGCAGGTTGTAGAGGTCTTTATAACAGCAGAAGAAGAGTGTTATTGGATGAGTCATGCATGGGGCACTCTGACTTTTCCCTTTGCTAATGATTTTAAAGAGAGAGAGAGAGAGAAACCTCGGCTCCTCTTTTGCTCCTTCTCTTCTGTGAGGAGAAAGATTTCCAGGGGAGAAAGGACAGAATGAGCACCGGAGAGAAGCTCTTAAAAGCAATCTATTCTAAGAGTCTTTAGCTGCCGTGAGCAATTCCATCTCCTAGTCTAGGTCAATAACACCCAGGGCAGTACGAGGACTTGCAGCTCAGGGTGCAGGGCAACTGGTGGTGGCTGTGAAAATCCTGCAGAGTGAAAAAGATGTACATGGAAGCTTAGAGAGGGGCAAACATGGCTCCCCACTTTTCTAAATGGGAAGAGGTGAATCTCATAAGTGATAGATCAAAAAGTGTGCTATTGATCGAAGGCAAGAGTCTAGTCCAGCTGACTGAAAGGATGGTTGGTGAGCCTGTACAAAGGGAAGCAAAGATGGCTCAGCCCCTCTAAGGGCTACATCTATTTTCACCTCCATGGACTCAGGAAAAAACAAATCATCTGCCATTCAGCTCATTTCCTTTGAAGGGTGAGGGGGGGTGTAGATGAGCAGAACGCTACACCTACCATGCATCTGGAGTTAAGCAAAGCACTCTCTCATGATACTCTTGGGACAATATGCACAAATACAGGGTGGATAAAGATAAATGTGGGCATTCTTTTTTTTTAATTATGACTTTTTTCTTTTCTTTTTTTAAAAAGATTTTATTTTTAGAAAGAGGGGAAGGGAGAGAGGCAGAGAGGCAGGGAGACATCCATGTGTGGTTGCCTTTCACCTGCCTCCAGCTACGGACCTAGCTGGACACCTGACTTGCAACCTGGTTATGTGCCCTGGCTGGGAATGGAACCAACAACCTTTGGGTTCACAGGCTGGTGCCTTATCCACTGTACCACCAGCCAGGGCAGATTCTTAACTGATTGAAAGACTACACACAGCAAGGCTCTGTTGATTTATTTATTTTTAATTTTTTACAAGATTTTTTTTTTTTTTTTTTTTTAGAGATGGGGGAAGAGAGGGAAACATCAATGTGCAGCTGCCCCTTACACATCCCCAACTGGGAACCCAGCCCAAAACCCAGGCATGTGCCCCAACTGGGAATTGAACTGGCATTTCTTGGTTCACAGGCCGGCATTCAATCCACTGAGCTACACCAGCCAGGGCAGGGCTCTGTTTAAATGTCACTAGATCAAATTTGAAAATTATACATAGCTGGGAGAGAAGGCCAAAGTGACAGAATCAGAGTTCATAGACATGCCAAGAGGCTGGTATGATGGGCTCACTATAGCAAAATGGAAGGTAACAGGGGCATAACCTTCTTATGCTACATTTTCCTGCTCTTACATCCAAGCATCCAGTAAAAGGGTGAGGGCTAAGTCAGTGAGTGATGTCCCACTCAGAGAACTTAGGAGCTGGAGCTCAGAGGAAGAGCCTTAGAACAGCTCTTCTAAGATATGGGGACCCCCACAAATACCTGGTCAGGGCAGCCTGGCACAGAGTGCAGTTCCAGTGGGTCCACTAGGAGAAGAGTTCAGCAGCTGCAGTGCAATTGTTACTGGAAGATGGAGAATCCCAGGATATCTGGGTTACAATGAACTCACCAGAATTGACTATGGATTCTGTATCCAGAGCTAGAAAGACAACAGTGAACAAGATGGACATGATCTTGAACCTCAGATACAACAAATGTTCAACTACTATATACAAATATGAAGTGAATTCTGGTAAAGATTACAGTTGTAGGGAAACAAGAAAGTTAACAGGGACAAATAGAAAGCCACTTGTTTGAATTCCAAAATGTAATTATATCAGTGTAGCATGTGAGAGATGTGGCTTAGAGGGTTTTAGAGTGAATGAAAGCTCATCATGAGCCATGAGTCAAAATCATGGTTTGGTTCCTACAGAAAGTCTTGTAATCTTGGGCTGTATGGATAAGAGTATAATGTCTAGAATGTAAAAAGGTGATCATCTTGGACTACTCTGAATGGGTCAGGCCACATCCAAGGCCCTCTGTTCAGTTGCGGGCCTCATACTTCACAGGAGATGTCAACAAAAGTATATCCAGAGAAAGAATATATGCAGTGAGCATAGTGAAGGGACTGGCAGATCCCAGGAGAAGTTTGTCCACTGCAGCAATTTGTTGCTGGGTTCATGGGGAAGAGGAAGCTATAGATCTGTTCTGTGTGTATGTGTCTAAGAGCTCCAAGATCTCACGGTGAGAGTTGTAGTTTGATGTAAGGACGATGCTTTTCTTCTTCTTCTTCTCTTAAAGACTTTATTTATTTATTTTTAAAGCAAGAGGAAGGGAGGGAGAAAGAGAGGAAGAGAAACATCAATGTGTGGTTGTTGCCTCTCACACTCCCCCAAGCTGGGACTCAGCCCACAATGCAGGACTGTGCCCTGACTGGGAATCGAACCAGAGACCCCTTGGTTCACAAGCTAACACTCAATCCACTGAGCCACACCAGCCAGGGCTCTTCTTTCTTTTTTATAATGAAAAAAATGATCATAAAAGTTTCAGCTTATGATTCCAGCCTCTTGAAGTCCTTTTAAAATGTATTAACTGGGACAACAATGGACAGATCTTTTCATTGTCCTCTTTTATTTTTTTAATTGAATTTATTGAGGTGATATTGGTTAATAAAACCATACAGATCTTAAAATCAAATAATAAAATAAATAACAAATAAAATTTATTACCAACATTTTCCAAGCCAGAGAAGAGGAAAATTTCGAATCTCAACATCTAATATGTAAGCATTTCACTGCATAGGCAGAACTTTTCCATGTTAGAATTCTCTGAAAATAGAATGGACTGATCTTACACGTAGGCAGTGCTCTATCGCCAGAGATATTCAAGCAGGGATTGGACAACCACTTCACGTGGATGATGCAAAAGCAATGAAAGCACCTGATAAAGGACCAAACCAGATGTACATCTAGGGTTACTGAGGTTCTATGATGCTGGAAGGTCTCATGATCAAGGATTTGGGAAAATATCTGTGGAGCCTGTGTGCTGGTAGGCTAGGGGAGGAGAGTCCGGGAACAGAGATAATGACTGGTTCAAAGGTACCTACTCTGAGGGCTACCTCCGCCCCCTAGCCCGCATCTGAAAATGACAGAGAGCCAAACCCAGCTTTCATGGTTGCCCAATTCCCTTCCCTTGTGATCTGATGCTTGATTTTCCTTTGAAGCCACCTTGTCAAATAGTTATCTGGTATCTGCCTAAATACCTCCAGTAATGAGAAAATCTTGTCCTTTCAAGGAAAACTGTTGCATAAGACTTGGTCATCTTGAACCATTGGAAAGTTCTTAAGTCAAAATGTGTTTTTTCAATAGAACCTGACCTTTGCTCCTGATGGCTCCCTCTTACAGAGCAAAACCAAGTGAATTCCTCTTTCATATTATGAACCTCCCAACATGTGAAAACTGGACCCCAAACCACTGTCATCACTATGTTGATCCCTCGTTCGGGTTAAACAGCTCCAGTAGTTCATGTGCAAGGATTTTCAAGTCTTCTCACATTCATGGTCTGTCTCTTCTGTGCATGCCCCAGGTTGCTAACACCCAGTTGGTGTGTGGCGTTCAAGGCCCAAGACAGTCCTCCATTGTAGTCCAAGGAGCAGAGAAGGGAGCGCAGCTGTCATCTCCCCTACCCTAGCTCCAAAAGCATTAGCCTTTTGGGCAGTCGGTGCCAAAAATACAGCGCTTACAGGCACATCGAACACCTGAAACCTCTCATGCAGGCTGTCACAAAGTCACCTCTCTCCTTCCTTGCACTTCGGCATTTGGTCTTGACAAACTCAACTATGAAACTTTCCACCTCATTTTCCTGGTTCATCATGGTCTCTTGGGATCTTCCAGAAACCAGCTTCACATCATTTACAAATGTGATCAGCATGCCATCAATGCCCTGATCCTAGTTGTTAATTAAGTGATTGGACAGGCCGGGGACCTCCCTCCAGGCTGACAAAGATCCATTAGTCACCAGCTGTGAATACACCTAACTGTCCTGTCTTCACCCCACATTCTCCCTTCCTATCCACAAGGACATCTCCCACCAGGACATTTTTAAACAAAATAAGACTGTATTCTGAAATCCTCTTTAGAAACTAGGGAGTGGGAGGGAAGACAGCAGTGGGGAGGGACGGAGCAAAGTTTGACCTTTGGACCTTCTCTTCTCCTATAGTGAGTCCTGTGGCTTCAGTCTCCATGAAGGGATTTGCACCAATAGCTCAGGTATAGGAGGTCACAGGAACTGAATTTAGGCTCATGTTCATACCCACCTCTGTCTCTTCCTAGCCGTATGACCTTGGGCAAGTTGTGTAACTTCTCTAAATCCGTTTGCTCTTCTGTAAAATCAGGATGACAACACCCCGATAGGGTGGTGGTGAGAATTAAACAGGGAAATGGATGTGAATGTGCCTCGTAAATGTAAGCACCATACAAACATAAGAGATCCTCATTATGATTTATTGAGTGCCTACTGTGTTCACCAGTATAAGATATAAAAAGAAGAAAAGAGCCTGACTGGTGTGGTTCAGTGGATTGAGCGCTGACCTGCTAACCCAAGGGTCAAGGGTTCGATTCCCAGTCAGGGCACATGCCCAGGTTGCAAGCCAAGTCTCCAGCCAGATCCCTAGCTGGAAGCAGGTGAAAGGCAACCATACATTGACGTTCCCCTCCCTTTCTTCCTCCCTCCCTTACCCCTCTCTAAAAATAAAAAATAAAATCATTTTGAAAAAAAGAAAAAGAAACTACAAGTAAGAAGAAAAAAACATAAATAAGAAATGGTCCTTGCCCATGGGGAGCTCACAATTTTGCAGGGGAAGTATGTTTACAAATAACTATAATGGGAAGTAGAAAAACAAGACAAATGGCACAAGCTGTTGTGGTACTTTGGAAGAGAAGGAGGTTCCTTCAAACTGGGGGAAATCAAGGAAGGCTTGATGGAGTTCTATCTGTCCCTCAACAAGGGGAACAGATCCGACAGAAATAGTTGAGCAATGATAGCAGTGCACTCGAAGGAGCCTAGGGATGGACTCAGTGGCACATACCAGAGGTGCTGGAACAGTCCTTGTTTGTCTGTAAGAGGCCATGAGGCTGCTGGGCCACATCCCAACACAGTCGTCCCCACATGCATCTGATCAGAGCTCCTTAGGTCCCACGTCTCTTATTCTTCAACTGACTTCCTTGAAGAAAAACCACTCTTCTGGAGACTGGAAGTACCTGGAAAGATTTCAGGAAATCATCTTTTTCCTTACCTGCTGCAACCGAGAATTAAAATCTATGGGAAGGACAGAAACTAAGGCCACATTTAAATCCTAGAAACCTTCCGCTGGAAATGTCTCTAGCTTAGGGAATCGAGTGTTTTCACTGATGGAGAGTTATCCATGGAATCTGAAAGGCTTCTTATTCTTCAATTTCCTTCCATTCCTTGTGAGGAGCAGGGAGGGAGGGGAAAATAGTTCAAGGGCTCTCAAGGTCCATTTCCTGCCGGGTTCTTTGGAGTTCTGGTGGTAATTTGGTGCCACCTGGTGTAAGACATGGAACATAGCACATTGGTACAGCTGCTGCCTCCTTCCTAATTTTATGGCACTATACTGCCATCCAGTGTCTAGGGATGGGTTAGCTTCCTGCCAGGAGGGCTCAGCCAGCCCCCATTCAGAGGGGTGTACCCATTATATCCTGGGGTAGGCATAATGGAAAAGGAAGGGGAGAAAGGGAAAAGTGCTCCTGGCCTCATGGCAGTCCTTTCCTCAGAGTAGCCCTGAGAATGTGTATGTTCCCCAAGTGCTACAGGATTGGTTTGTCATGTCCCCTCCATCCACTGCCTACTCACACACACTCTCTTATGATGGCTTGAATATCTGCAACAAATGCTACGTAAAATGTCCCTTTTACAGGTGACCAAGAGAAATTGTTGTGAGCCTCTAGGGTAGCCAAGGGGCCTGATTCCCCATAAGCTCAGGTTTAAAGTGTTTCCTTCTGAACTCTTACCCTCTGCGGCAGAATGGATGGACCCAGAGAGCATTATGCTAAGTGAAATAAGTCAGTCGGTGAGAGACAAATACCATAGGACCTCACTTACATGTGGAAGCTAATGAACAAAATAAACTGAGGAACAAAATGGAAACAGGCATGGGTACATGAAACAGTGACAGCTGTCAGAGGGGAGGGAGGAGGAGGACTGGAGGAAGGAAGTTGAAGGGATTAAGCAAAGAACATATATGCATAATACACAGACACAGACAACAGTGTCATGATGGCCACAGGGAAGGGCGAGTGGGGACTGGGTGGAGGTGAGAAAAGAGGAGAAAATGGGGATACCTGTAACAGTGTAAACAATAAAAAAGTTCTCCTGTAAAATGTCCAAAAACTTTTCTTTAATAGTGTTCCCATCTGAGTAGGCTATACTCTTCTAGAATGACTGAGCCCAATCTCCTCAAAAAATCTGCTGCCTGGGGGTACACTAAGGCTTCCTACAGCTCTTCTTAAAAGTTAGGAGAGGGAGGCCTGGCTTGTGTGGCTCGGTGGACAAAAGGCCACCGGTTCGATTCCCGGTCAGGAATATGCCTGGGTTGAGGACTAGGTCCTGGTTAGGGACTTATGAGAGGTAACTGATTGATATTTCTTTCCCTCTCTTTATCCCCCTTCCCCTCTCTTTAAAAATAAAAATAAATAAAATCCTGCCCTGGTTGGCATGGCTCAATGGATTGGTGCCGGCCTGAGAATCCAAAGGTCACTGGTTCGATTCCCAGTTAGGGCACATAACCAGGTTGCAAGCCAGGTCTCCAGCCAGGTCTGTAGCTGGAGGCAAGTGAAAGGCCTTTTCTCTGAAAACAACGAATAAAATCTCTAACAAGTTAGGGACGGGAGAACTGGGGCCTTGGAGAATAAAACAGACATGGTGGTCCCTTTTTCCTCTAACCCTCTTCCTGAATAGATTGAAAGTGGTCAGTAAAAAAAACCGGATTGGTTTGATGATGCATCACAGCAGGGTAATAGCAGAGGGTAGGATGAGGAGATGGCTCCAACTGGGATGGCTGAGAAAGGACACGACTAAGCTAGTGCAAAAGTTAACCCCGCTTCCACTGCCTTCATGTCAGGTCCCCTTGCAGTTCCCCACCGTCTCAGGTGCAGCCTTTTCAGGCCCTCCTGGATAGTGGATGGGAACCTGCAAACAGCTGAAGCGCAAAAGGAAAGAATTAGCTAGACTAGAAGGCTTCAGTTCTCTGTCACTACCTGTATATGCCTTGGCTCTCTCCCCTGGTCCCTACTATACCTGCTGGTGGGAGTGGAGGCTTCCTAACTGAACTGGCTAATAAGTTAACAAATCCTTTTATCCTGTTCTTTAGACACAATAGGATTGCAATTTTTTTAAAGTAACATTTGCTAGGAATCTAAATGTTAAGAATACACAAAGTGCTTAATGGGTTAATTCACGTTTCCTTCCCTATCCTAGATCAACCAAAATCTAGCTGTAAGTAAATTTATCTGCTTCAATGTACACGACACCCAACCAAGTCCTTTTTGGCCGGGCCAACCTATCGAAGTGAGAGGTCAGAGGTTAGACTGAACGGCGGAGACTTGAGCCTGCCACCCATCTGGGGAGACTAGTAGATCCTGGTGGCCTCTGGCCTGGCCCATGCTGCCTTCCATCGTGACCCCTGGGCACCCCCTCCCCGCCCCGTACCCCACCTCCTGCTCCGTGAGAGCAAAGAGTCCTGGTGAACTCGACCCCTTCACAGGACAAGTGTGTTTACAAGTCTAGCTGGGGAAAAAATCGCCTCGGGACTGCTTCTGAAAACCTAGATTGTAGAGTGGCTTTTTCTATTTTTCGGTAGCATTTTAGGTTAGCGCCCTAAAGTGGCCATGTGACCTTGACGGCAAACGCCATCTTCCCAACAAACCCGCCTGCGCTGCCTGACCACTCTGAGGGCAGCTGGCGCTGCCTTTTCCTATTTCAAAGCCTTTAGACCGCCCACCGAGACCCCTTTTCCGTCGGAGGGGACCGGCAGGCTCTCAGGTCATTTGTGGAGCAGATGTGATTGACACGATCCGAATCTAATGAGTGCTCGTCGCCTCCCAGGTCAGATGACTAGTTCCGTTCCCTTTCCTGGCTTCTTTTTGATGACTCATCCCTCAAGTTTGTTATTTTTTTTTCCTCTCTCGCTCGCCTTTCCCAGACTCGCCCCGCCTGCCTCGTCGCCTTTGGCTCCTAGTTGTTCCCCATTCTCAGGGGTATGGGTTTTGTGGATCCTGTTGGGTATAGCTTTTACACTGTCCTTCAAACATATAGAAGAAAAAGAAAAGAAAAAGAAAAAAAGCAATTTCTGCGCAAGAAAGAGGAGGTTCATTTCCTTAGAAGGAGCTTAACCTGTCGGTGCTTTGAGCGCTCCCTTTCCCCGGGATGGGGGTGGGTGAGCGAGAAACGCCAGCAGGGCTGCTTGTGCCGGTTCGCAGCTCAGCTCCAAACCCCTGGCGGCTCCGAGGACCCCGCACAGGTCAGGCTGCCCCACTCCCACGCACCGGCCGCTGAGGGAGGAGTCCAGGGAGGCACAGCTAAGGTTGAAAGTTTCCAAACATTTTTGCGCATCTCTCAGGCATCTGCATCAGGCATAAATGACCACTTGGGGGTGGGGGGGGACTGCAGTCCTTAAGAGGAAACCTTGAGTCGTTCGTGGAGGGGAGCGAGAAAGGGAAGCAAAACCAAGTAGGGGGCTGAGACTGAACTATGAAACTGTCCCAGACCCAGTCCTTTTAAACAGGTGAATGAATGAATGGATTTTCGCGTGGGCAAGGGTCGGTAGCCACGCTGTGCCCACGCACGTTTTCACAGCATGCATTCCTGGACAAGGTCAAGTGAGGCCAATAGATCTACAGCAGGAAGTTGGCGAGGAGCTGGCTAAATTTGTCCCCTTTGGGCACTTGTAGGTTAAGTTGCTCTTCCCTGCTCGGGCAATCATCACCATTTCTATGTGACAGCAAAAGCCTATGATAGAAACCTTCCAGCTCCTCCCAGGTGTTACTGCCTCCCTACGGGGTTTGTGCACGGTGGGTGCACAACAAATCCTGAGTATCTCACCAAAGGCTAACGACTCAGAGAGACCACCCAGCCCGTAAGGGCTCTCGGACACAGGCTGGTCATGGGACAGAGCTTTTACACTCTGTATTGTGTCTCTGGGAATAGAGTACATTGCAGCTTGCAGAAACAAAGAAAGTGCTGAGAAATGCAGGCACCTTCCTTTGCTAGTCCCTCTTAGCCAGGCCTGCCGCTCCCCCTGGGGAGGCCCCTTGGCGAAGTCCCATCCACTGCTCCTTTGCATTGTCTAGACTTGCCTCTCAGCCTCTGAGTGGGATGTAGCCCGTGACCAGGAAAGAAGCGGCCTGCTTGCTGCCCTGGCTGGGGTGAACAGTTAAGTGGAGACACAACCCCCACTACTTTCCAGCTTCTGCTTCTACCTCATCTCCTTCATATTCATTACAAAACAATTCTTAAGCATTTCTCTGTCCCGAGGGCTCTGTCTGCCCTCATTAGTTTACACATAATCATTCCCCTGACAATCAGAGCCAACAAGTGTTGAGTGACACCCAAGTGCAGAAAGCACATACAGGGTGGGAAGGGGAGAGGGCTAATGTGTAAAATGTGTAGGGATGTTCACATCAGTGACGCATCTGGGGGTCAGTGCAATTTGGGGCAAAGGTGTCAGGATAAGCCCTGGCTGGTAGCACAGTGGTTAAGGCGCTGGCCTGCGAACCCAAAGGTTACAGGTTCAATTCCCCAGCCAGGGCACATAACCAGGTTGTAAGCCAGGTCTCCAGTCAGGTCCGTAGCTGGAGGCAGGTGAAAGGCAACCATACATTGATCCTTCTCTCCCTCTCTGCCTCTTTCCCTTCCCTCTCTCTCTCTGGAAATAATAAATTTTAAAAAATCTTAAAAAGAAAGAGAAAAAAGAAAAAGGTGTCAGGATAAAGGCATGTAATTGCTATGAAAAGGGGGGGGGATTAGGAGAATTTTAGATCTGGGGAGATTGAGAGAGCAAAGCTGTTGGCTCTCAATTGCAAAGGATTCCTGAAGGAGGTGGGATTTCAGGCCCACGTGAGTTACAGAACCAAGTGGCCATACAATGTTTACATCAGAGGTGGGAATGGAATGAGCACATAGAGTAGACTTTGATAAAGGAAAGCTTGACTAACCTGTGGCTATTATCGCTTCTCTTAGTCCCCTCCCAACACATATTTATTGGGTGTCAGGTCTGTCATAGACATTGGGAACATAAAAATAATGATAGCAAATAGCTCTTGAGTATTTACTATGTCAGAGGTACTGTGCTAAGCACATTTTCATATTTGAATCTCATATTGACCTTAGGAGGCAAGTATCATTATCAGGCCCATTTTGCACATGAGCCAACTGTGGCTCAGAGACATGAGGTGACTTGCCCCAAAATCACACAGCTGGCTTTCAGTGGAAGAGGTGATATTTGAATTTAGTCAGCCTAGAGTCATGAATTTAATCAGTGTGCTTTGCCTAACCTTTGAGTTGGACAGTGATAGAAACGGGATGGCTTTGGTGAACAGGGAGGGCCGACCAGTTTAAAGCGGAAGATCCCGAAAGCAGCAGCACAGCCCCCAGCCAGCTATGTCGACAGGCAGGTAGAGTCAGTGCCTGGGTAAGCAGGATACAGCAGACACTCGCAGGAAGCCTGGACAGGCAGGTGGCTGGCAGCCAGCGTATCTGGCAGCCAATGACAGAGGCTCTGCCATGGGGCCTGGGCTTCTAGAGCAGAATGCCAGATGTCAAAAGGTCTGGCAAGAGCTAGATGAAGCACTATTCTTGAGAAGGCTAAGGTGCCAGATGGGGCACCAAGGTAGGACTAAGGAGCTTGGGGGCACCAGAAAAAGGGCCGAAGATAGGTGCTTTGATACAAGAAACCAGGAAACAGTCAGTTACCAGAGCTGGGAATTAACTCCATTCATTCACCCTCCTAACTATTCTTTGAACAACACTTTTGAGCTCTCATTATGTTGCAAGTGCTATGCTAGGCATAGCATAATACTATAGCATAATACAGGCAGCTATACTATGTGCTTAGTTCTCTATTAGAGGTACAAACAGATTGTGTGTATGGAAGTGAAGAAGCTTACTTTTCTTGGGAAAATCCACAAGGAATATTCACTCTGCACTGGATCTTTAAAGAAGAGGAGAAATGTCCCAGGCTCTTAGTAGTGCAGAGGATTCCAGGCAGAGGGACTAGCATCAGCCAAGACATCAAGTTTTGAAAGCATAGGGACACATTTGATAAACAATAAGCACTTCATACTGGGGTATATGGTAGGGAGAGGGGGAAACTATGAGTCTGTAGATCAGATTATAAAGGATTTATTTCTTTTATTTATTTTTTAAAGATTTTTATTTTATTATTTTCAGAGAGAGGAAAGGAGGGAGGCAAAGAGGGAGAGAAACATCAATGTATAGTTGCCTTTCACCTGCCTCCAACCAAGGACCTGCCTGGAGACCTGGCTTGCAACCTGGTTATGTGCCCTGGCTGGGAATTGAACCAGCGAACTTTGGGTTTGCAGGTCAGCACCTTATTTACTGTGCCACCAGCCAGGGCTTTATTTCTTCATTTTTGAAGAGAGGGGAAGAGAGGAAGAAAAACGTTGATCAGTTGCCTCTCATACATGCTCCAACCAGGGACTGAACCATAACCCAGGCACCTGCCCTGACCAGGAATTGAACCAGCTAACTTTTCACTTTGAAGTGACAATGCCCAACCCACTGAGCCACACCAGTCAGGGCTATGAAGGCTTTTGTGGGTGCTGCTAAAGAGCTCAGACATTCTCCCATAGGTAAAGGAGGGCCAGCTATGGTCTTCATGTTGGCAAGTGGCTTGGATACATTGGTGTTTTAGGAAGACCATGTGGGAAATAGTGCCCAGATGCACTAGAGGCAGGCAGATCACTCAGGAGATTATTGCAATTGCGCAGGCAGAAAAATGATGGGAGTTTGCCCTGGCTGGTGTAGCTCAGTGGGTTAGACGTGGTCCTGCAAAACTTTGATTCCCAGTCAGGGCATATGCCTTGGTTGTGAGCCAGGCCCTGGGTTGGGGGTGTCCAAGAAGCAGCTGATCACACTGATGTTTTTCTCCCTCCCTTCCCCTCTCTCTAAAAATAGAAATAAAATATTTTTTAGGAGGGGGACAGAGGGGAGCAAAAAGGGGATGCATGTAATACAACAATAAAATTTAAAAAAAAAGAAAAAGAAAAAAAAATTTTAAATGATGGGAGTTTAAAGTAAGAGTGACAAAGGATTAATTCAGGAAAATAGTTCTGAGGGAGAGTTGATAAGACACAGCAATTGTTACAGTGAGCGATGTGAAGAAAAGAGCCATGAACAACTCCAAAGATTTCTTGCTTGACAGCTGAGTCTGTGGTGACATCATTAACATAGGGACTGGGGCTCCAGGAAGAGGAACAGGTTTGACAGGAGGAGAGGACTTCACTTTGGAACATACTGAGTTTGAGGTGTCCAGTGGTATGCCAGTAAATGTTTAACTACTGGATCTGGCTGGTTGGGGGTGGACGGGGAGAGAGAGGGAGAGAGATTTGTTGTTCCACTTATTAATGCATTCAGTGGTTGATTCTTATATGTACCTTGATTGGGGATCAAACCTGAAACCTTGGTGTATGAGGACGGCACCCTAACCCACAGAACTACCCAGCCAGCGCTAGTATCAAGTTCTTGACTTGGCTTTTTAGTCTCCAGAGGTTTTCTTTAAAAGATTTTATTTATTCATTTGTTAGAAAGAAGAGAAGGGAGGGAGAAAGAGAGGGTGAGAAACATTAATGTGTGGTTGCCTCTGGCCCGCAACCCAGGCATGTGCCCTGACTAGGAATTGAACTTGGACCCCTTGGTTGGCAAACCTGCACTCAATCCACTGAGCCGCACCAGCCAGGGCTCCAGGGTTTTTAAAAGTCTAATGTGAAACTCCTTATGAAAACTTTCAGCAAAGCAAACTTTTAAAGGCCAATTTGGTCAATTATCATTCTTGATGCATTTAGGTACATAGGTACATAATCATGATAAATCTAATGACACCTATCACTTCTTGGCTTTTTGGCTAAAATCAAGTGTAGTATCTGTTCTTATCAGTTTAATATCTGATATGCCCTCTATCTGAGGACATTCCATTAAATGGATTTTTTGAGCTGAGAGATGGAATAGGAACTTGGTCTGTCCACTCAGTGCATTGACCTAGTATTGCAGTATTTCCAGGAACAGTGCATGAGAAAAAAAAAAAATCTAATGACACCAGACTTATTTTGTAAACAGAAATCAGAAAGGTAGGGGAGGCCCTGGCTGTGTGGTTCAGTTGGTTGGGGCATCATCCTGTACACCAAAAGGTTGTAGGTTCCTTTCCCAGTCAGGGAGGCAACTGATTGATGTTTCTTCATCTCTCTCTTTCAAATCAATAAGCATGTCCTTGGGTGAGGATTAAAAAATAAAATAAAATAGCAGCAAGAAAAATTTATAGCATCAAATTCCCATATTAGTCCCTGGCTGGATAGGTGGATAGGGCGCCAGCCTGCGAACCCAAAGGTTGCTGGTTTGATTCCCAGCCAGGGCACATAACCAGGTTGCAAGCCAAGTCTCCAGCCAGGTCTGTGGCTGGAGGCAGGTAAAAGGCAACCATATATTGATGTTTCTCTCTCTCTCTGCCTCACCACTTTCTCCTCATTCTAAAAATAATAAATAAGATCTTTTTTAAAAATTCCCATAGTAGAAAAAAGGTCTAAAATCAGTAATCTAGGTTTCCACCTTAGGAAGCAGGAAAAAAAAAGAACAAATTAAATCCAAAGCAAACAGACAAAAGAAAATAAATAACAAGAATTAAGAGTAGAAATCAATGAAATTGAAAACAGAAAATCAGTAGAAAAAAATAAATGAAAACAAAGGCAGAGTCTTTGAAAGATAAATAAAATTGATAAGCCTCTAGCCAGGCTAAAAGAAATAGAATGAGAACACAAACTACTAATACCAGAAATGAAAGAGGGATCATCACTACAGACCCACAAACATTAAAAGGATACTAAGCCCTGGCTGGTGGCACAGTGGGCAAGGAGCCGGCCTGCAAACCCAAAGGTGGCTGGTTCCATTCCCAGCCAGGGCACATAACCAGGTTGCAGGCCAGGTCTCCAGCCAGATCCATAGCTAGAGGCAGGTGAAAGGCAACCATACATTGATGTTTCTCTCCCTTTCTTCCTCCCTCCATGCCCTTCTCTCTGAAAATAATGAATAAAAAAATCTTTTAAAAATATTTTTCAAAAAAGGATAGTAAAAGTATACCATAAACAATGCTCTGTCCACAAATTTGATAACCCAGATGAAATGGACCAATTCCTTGAAAGACACAAGTGGCCAAAATTCACACATAAGAAAATAAACAATCTGAATATGTCTGTATCTACTAAGGAAATTGAATCAATAACCTTCCAAAATACAAAGTACCAGACCCAGATGGATTCACTGGTGAATTCTACCAAACATTGAAGAAATAAGTTATATCAATTCCCTACAACTTTTTCATAAGATAGAAGCAAAGGGAATACTTCCTAATTCATTCTATGAGGCCAGCATTACCCTAATACCAAAACCAGACAAAGATATTACAAGAAAAAAAAAACCTGCAGACCAATATCTCTCATGAACATAAATGCAAAATGCTCAACAAAGTATTAGCAAATCAATAATATACAAAAATAATTATACACCATGACCAAGTTGGGATTTTATCTCAGGTATGCAAGGCTGGTACAATAAATCAATGTAATCAACCATATCAATAGTCTTAAGAAAAAAGAAAAATCACATGATCATATTATATGTGCAAGAAAAAGTATTTGATAAAATCCTATAGTCATTCATGATACAAATTATTATTTTTTAATTTTTAAAAAAGATTTTATTTATTATTTTTAGAGAGGGGGGAAGGGAGGAAGGCAGAGAGGGAGAGAAACATCAATGTATGGTTGCCTTTCACCTGCCTCCAGCTACAGACCTGGCTGGAGACCTGGCTTGCAACCTGGTTATGTAGCCCTGGCTGGGAATCGAACCAGCAACCTTTGGGTTTGTAGGCTGGCACCTTATCCACTGTGCCACCAGCCAGGGCACAAATTATTTTTTAAAGATTTTAAATTTTTTAAAAGATTTTTAAAAGAATCCACTGGTAGCACAGTGGATAAGACGGCAGCCTGCGAACCCAAAGATCGATGGTTCAATTCCCAGCCAGGGCCCATAACCAGGTTGCAAGCCAGGTCTCCAGCCAGGTCCCTAGCTGGAGGCAGGTGAAAGGCAACCATACATTGGTGTCTCTCTCCCTCTCTGCCTCTCTCCCTTCCCTACTCTCTTAAAAATAATAAAATATTTTTTAAAAATATATTTTTAAAGATTTTATTTATTATTTTTAGAGAGTGGGGAAGGAAGAGAGAAACAGAGGGAGAGAAACATCAATGTATGGTTGGTTCTTACACACCCCACCTGGGGACCTGGCCTGCAACCCAGGTATCTGCCCTGACTGGGAATTGAACCAGCGACTCTTTGGTTCGCAGGCCAGCGCTCAATCCACTGAGCCACACCAGCCAGCCAGGGCTAAAAATTCTTACTAAACTAGAAATAAAAGGAAACTTCCTCTACTCAATAGATAATATATAACAAAAAAACAAAAACAAAAACAAAACAAAACCCTATTTACTTAATGGTAAGAAACTTGAAGATTTTCCTCTAAAACCAGGAACAAGGCAAGGATTATCCCTTCTTACCACTCTATTTCAACATTGTACTAGAAGTTCTAGCTAATGCAATAGAACAAGAAAAGGACAGAAAAAGTGTACAGATCGGGGAGGAAAAAATAAAACTGTCTTTGTTTGCAAATGATATGACCATCTATGCAGGAAATATAAAAGAATTGACAAAAAAGCTTTTGTAACTAACAAAGCAACTATAGCAAGGTTGCAGGATACAAGGTTAATATATAAAAGTCTATCACTTTCCTAAATATCAGTAAAAATCAAGTAGAATCTGAAATTAAAAACACAATGCTATTTATATTAGCACCCCCAAAACAAAAGATTTAGATATAAACCTAAGAAGATACAATGGACAAAAGCAAAGAAAAGCTAAATAAATGCATAGGTACACTAAGCTCATGGACTGGAAGACTCAATATCGTCAAGATGTCAATTCAACTTGACTCATAGGTTCACTGCAGTCCCAATGAAAATTTCAGCAAGTTATTTTCTGGATTTTGACAAATTGATTCTAAAGGTTACATAGAGAGGCAAAAGACTCAGAATAGCCAACACAATTCTGAAGAAGAGCAACAAAGTTGGAGGACTGACATTACCCAACATCAAGACTTACTATAAAGCTACAATAATCAAGACAAAAGAATAGACAAAGAGATCAAAAGCTCAGAAATAGGCCCACATAAATATGGTCAACTGATCTTTGACAAAGAAGCAAAAGCAACGCGATGGACCAGATAGTCTTTTCAACAAATGGTGGTGGAACAACTGGATATCTACATGCAAGAAAAAATAAGTCTAGAAACAGACCTTATACCCTTCACAAAAATTAATTCAAAGTGGATCATAGAACTACATGTAAAATGCAAAACTATAAAACTCTTAGGAGAAAACCTAAATGACCTTGGGTAATAAATGACTTTTTCTTCTTCTTTTTTTAAATATTTAATTAAAATTTTTTCATTGTTTTTTACTTCTTGTTGACAATGACTTCTTAGATACAACACCATGAAAGATAGCACAGTCCATGAAAGAAAAAATTGATATGCTTAAAATTAAAATGAGAAACTTTTGCTCTGTGAAAGAGTGTCAACATAATGAGTACACAAGATACAGATTGGGAGAAAATATTTGCGAAACACACATCTGATAAAGGACTGTTATCCAAAAGGTACAAAGAACTCTTAAAACTCAGTAGTAGGTGTGCTCTCCCTCTTGGGAACATGCTCATACCTTTCCCTCCCATCTAGTCCCCCACAGGCACACGCCTCCTAAACTGTAAAGGTCCCCATGACACTTGCAATCAGGGGAGAAATGGGCAGTGGCAGCTCATTTTGGGCTAACCCCCTGAACCTTTTCTCTGACTCTCCAGTGAGCTAATCGCAGATCAGCCGTGCCTCACTTCTTTCCCGTAACACTTCTAGTGAGCCAAAGCAGCCCTGCCTAGGCTCTCCTGTTGCTTCTTCTATCCTGGGACCTTCCTTCTTTCACTGTCCCCAGCTTTAATGAATGTACTCATTAAAATATGTAATGAAAAACAAGCTTGCCCTGGCCGGTGTGGCTCAGTTGGTTGGGGCATTATCCCATCGCTGAAAGGTTGCAGGTTCGACCCCTGGCCAGGGCATACACCTGGGTTGTGGGTTTAATCCCTGGTCCAGGTGCATGCCAGAAGCAACCAATCCATGTTCCTCTCTCACATGGATGTTTCTCTCTCTCCCTTCCTCTCTTTCTAAAAGCAATGAAAAACATGACTTCAGGTGAGGATAAAAAACAATAATGAGATGCCACTATACACTTATTAGAGTATCCAAACTCCAAATACTGACAGCACTAAATGCCAGTAGGCATGCAAGATGGAAGACACTTTGGGAGACAGCCTGGTGGTTTCTTACAAAACTAAACATACTCTGACCAGATGATCCAGAAATGTCACTTCTTGGTATTTACCAAAAGGAGTTCAAATCTTACATTGACTCAAAAACCTGTACACAGATTTTATGGCAACTTTATTCATAACTGCCACAACTTGGTAGTAACCTGGATGTCCTTCAGCAGGTGAAAGGATAAATATACTGTAGTACATTCAAACAATGGACTATGATTCATTTACTAAAAAGAAATGAGCCATCAAACCATAAAAAGACGTAGAGGAAACTTAAATACATCTTACTAAATGAAAGAAATCAATGTGCAAAGAATAAATACTGGGTAATTCCAACTATATAACATTCTGGAAAAAGCAAAGCTATGTAGACAGTGAAAAGATCCGTGGTTGCTGGAGGTTAGGGGTTTGGAAGGGATCAATAGGATTTTTTTTTTGTATATTTTATTGATTATGCTGAGTAGGATTTTTTTAACCAGGGAAATTTTTATTGAAGGTAATACTTAGGTTGCAGCATCACTTGCTTACATTTTTGCTGAGAGTTTAAATGAAATATAAAAGTACAAAATATTGTAGGCCACCTTGGAGTTAGTCAATAGAAATATTTTTATGGTTTTAGTTGCATTTTTTAAAGTATTTTAAAATTTATTTTTAGAGAGAAAGGAAGGGAGGGAGAAATAGAGGGAAATATCTCATACACCTCACACTAGGGATGTTGTCCCACAGCCCAGGCACGTGCCCTGACTGGGAAGGACTGGTGACCCTTTGGTTCACAAGCCAATGCTCAGTCCACTGAGTTACACCAGCCAGGGCTCAGTTGCATTTTTTAAAAGATTTTATTTATTATTTTTAGAGAGGGGGTAAGGGAGGGAGACACAGAAGGGGAGAAACATCAATGTATGGTTGCCTTTCACCTACCTCCAGCTGAGGACCTGGCTGGAGACCTGGTTATGTGCCCTAGCTGGGAATCGAACCAGCGACCCTTGGGTTTGCAGGCTGGCGCCTGTCCACTGAACCACCAGCCAGGGGTCCTCGGTTATTATTAAAATTTAATTTTTTCAATTACAGTTGTCATATAATAATTATTACATTAGTTTCAGTTGTACAACATAGTTATTAGGCATTTATATAACTTACAAAGTGATCACCTCAATAAGTCTACTATTCAGTGTACAGAGTTTTTAGTGCTGTATTGTACAGAAGCTACTCTGCAGCCCTGGCTGGTGGCTCAGTGGATAAGGCGCTGGCCTGCAAACCCAAAGGTTGCTGGTTCGATTCCCAGCCAGGGCACATAACCAGGTTGCAAGCCAGGTCTCCAGCCAGGTCCATAGCTGGAGGCAGGTGAAAGGCAACCACACATTGATGTTTCTCTCCCTCTCTGTCTCTCTCCATTTCCCTCTCTCTAAAAATAATAAATATAATCTTAAAAAAAAAAAAAAAAAAAAAGAAGCTACTCTGCATGACACTACAATGGCGGCTACATGCCATTATACATTTGTCCAAATCCATAAATGTAAACTAGGGACTTTGGCTGATGATGTGCCAGTGCAAGCTAATCAACTGTAAAAAATTCACCACTCTGGTGGCAGCTGGTGATAATGGGAGAGACTGTTTGTTATGTGTAGGGGCAAGGGACATGGAAAATTGCTGTACTGTCCTCTCAATTTTGCTGTGAACCTTAAGCTGCTCTAAAAAAAAAGAATTAAGCCTTAACTGGTGTGGCTCAGTGTTTTGAGTGCCAGCCTGCAAATCAAAAAGTCACTGGTTCAATTCCCAGCCAGGGCACATAACCAGGTTGCAAGCCAGGTCTCCATCCAGGTCCGTGGCTGGAGGCAGGTGAAAGGCAACAATACATTGATGTATCTCTTCCTTTCTTCCTCCCTCCACTTCCCCTCTCTCTAAAAATGATGAATAAACTCTTCCAAAAATAAATTTAAAAATTAAAAAATAATTAAGTCCTTTAAAATAATTACCAGTATAAGCCAACTCTAGAATACCAATGGGTTTCCGAGGAATACCCAGGAGATGTTTAGAAAGCTGTTGGAAAAGCAGGTGTAGACCTAGCAAGGTCTGAGGCTGCTGCTCTGCTCCTGCATCGCCCGGGTCCTGATCCAGGTCTGCCCCACGCGCCTGAGCATGCGCCTGCCCTGTTGGTGTGAGCCCCTCAGCCCTCCCCTAGTGATTAGCAAATCAGGATCAGAAATCCATCCTCCACAAACCCGCTGGATTATAGTTTAACCTTTTTTGTAACTTAATGCAAGAGTGTCTTGCTCGACTCTCTCAGGCCAGAGTTTAGCCCAGTTCTCACATGAGCACCCTGGCAATATTTTCCAAACTTTAATCATTCAAGAATCATCTGCATAAGTGTTGGGTAGGGGTGGTGGAGAGATTGAGCAGGGAGAGTGGGGGAGAGGGAGAGGGAGAGGGAGAGGGAGAGAGAGAAAGAGAGGGAGAGGGAGAGAGAGAGAGGAAGAGAGAGGAAGAGAGAGAGAGAGAACTCATGGACCCGATAACAGTGTGGTGACCTCCAGGGGAGGGGAGGAGAGGGGGGAGGGGAACAGAGTATAAGAGGCTAAATGGTGATGGAAGTAGACTTGACTTGAGGTGGTGAACACACAACACAATATATAGATGATATGTTGTAAAATCGTGCACCTGAAACCTATATAATTTATTAACCAATGTCACCCCAATAAATTCAATTAAAATAGAAAAAATCACCTTTACATTTTTGCTATATCCATACAACCTCTTGTTTAATTATTTACTTAACATTTTTCTTTCTTTTTTGTATGTAAGGTAATTTATTTTCATCAAACAGTTGAGGTAAAAGTTTTTTTAATTCATTATTTTTTATTTTATTTATTTTTAAGATTTCATTCATTATTTTTATTTATTTTTGAATATTTTATGTATTATTTTCAGAGAGAGGGGAAGGGAGAAAGGTAGAGAGAGAGAGAAACATCAATGTATGGTGGCCTTTCATCTGCCTCCAACCAAGGACCTGCCTGGGGACCTGGCTTGCAGCCTGGTTATGTGCCCTGGCTGGGAATTGAACCAGCGACCTTTGGGTTCGAAGGTCGGCACCTATCCAGTGAGCCACACAAGTAGGTTTTGTTTTTTTTTAAGGAAAGTTAGCAACACTAAAATTTGGAGTTGGGTGGTGCCAGCCTGTGAACCCAAGGGTCTCTGGTTCGATTCCCAGTTAGGGCACATAACCAGGTTGCAAGCCAGGTCCTCAGCTGGAGGCAGGTGAAAGGCAGCCATACAGTGATCTTTCTCTCCCTTTCTTCCTCCCTCCCTGCCCTTCTCTTGAAAAATAATGAATAAAATCTTTTAAAAAATGTTTTTGAGTTTGGAAATTTTCAAAGTAATTTAGTTGTGACACAAAAATAATGTGTTCCATGTTGGTGAGTGTTATAGATACTTGGAACCATTTTAAGCTATAAAAACTGAAAATAGACATGTTAATATATGTAACACGGAGACAACAGTGGAAACAGCCAGAGGAAAAGGGGCTGGGCTAGAAGAGGGCAAGGGGAGTGGGAATGGGAAAGGAGAGACGTTGCTTGGGGCAATGGGAGCAAGTGCAGTGTGCAGATGATGTTATGTTGAGTTGCACACTTGAAACTTTCATGGTTTTGTGAACCAAAGTTACCAAGAAAAAATAAAATAAAATGCAAAAAAAAAAAGAAAATATACACAATAGACTATTTTGATATGTTTAAATGGAATATGAACTGTCCTAATTTCAAATGTTATAAGAAAGAAGAGCAATCTGTAAGTCACCACCTGTACTTTCAACTCCTCCTCTCTTTTGTACTTTGGTTTTTTTCCCATGCAACAAGAGTTAAGTTCACACACAATTAAAAAAAAAAAAAAAAAAAAAGGCCCTGGCTGAAAGCACAGTGGATAAGGCGCTGGCCTGCAAGCCCAAAGGTCGCAGGTTCGATTCCCCAGCCAGGGCACATAACCAGGTTGCAGACCAGGCCTCCAGTCAGGCCTCTGGCTGGAGGCAGGTGAAACACAACCATACATTGATGTCTCTCTTCCTCTCTGCCTCTCTCCCTTCCCCTCTTTCTAAAAATAATGAAATAAAACCTTTAAAAAAAAAAAAAACCCAAGCAAACGAGCAAACAAAAACCATGAAGAAGACATCACACTGGAGACAACATAACTTTCAAGAAATTCAACATAGTCAGCTTGGGATAGATTGGTATTTGTTTTTAAAAGATTTTATTTTTTTTATTTTTTAGAGAAAAGGAAAGGAAGAGAAATATCCATTTCTATGCATCCCATCTAGGACCGAACCCATAACCCAGGAATGTGCCCTGAGCAGAACAGAACTGGCAACCTTTCGCTTTGTGGGACAAGACCCAACCCACGGAGCCACACTGATCAGGGCCAGATTGCTATTTCTTGAGTTGAGCCCTTGATGAAGTCATGGACATACGTATTGTTGAAAAATCTGTAAATCTGAACCCCATTTGGTGTCATTGATTGTGCTGGAGATCAATCAATTAAGAGAACACATTGGGTCTGCGTTTCTGATGCTACCTCACTACAGGGTATATGTTTATCGATGGGGAATAGTGATGGGAAGAGTCAAAGGCAGAATCTGAACTCTTTAAATATTTTTCTCTATATGTAACACTTTAGGTGAGTTTATTGATCTCAGTTTAACGTGCTTATGATGGACACTACTACACGAGATCTGTCGGAGTCCAGCCATTGGTAACTAACGAGAAAGGTTTGCATGACATCAATGTAACCTGGCAGCCAGAGTGGACTGGAATGGGTCTGAGGTATCATTGTCCTTTGTACAATGTTTCTTATATCTTGTATCTTCTTTAATAAATGTCTCTATTTTTTCATAGTACCTGGCTGGATACCTTCTGGACAGACCCCACATATCCAGAAATCCTGGATATGCTTTGCCCTTCACCATAGCATATAAATGGATTTTAAAAATAATCTTTCCAGCCCTGGCTGGTGTGGCTCAGTGGATTGAGTGCTGGCCTGAGAACCAAAAGCTCTCTGGATTGATTCCCGAACAGGGCACGTGCCTGGGTTGCAGGCCAGGTCTCTGGTTGGGGCTGTGCCAGAGGCAACCTATCAATTATCTCTCGCACATTGCTGTTTCTCTCCCTCCCTTTCTTCCTCTCTTTCCCTCTCTCTAAAAGCAAATAAATAAAATCTTTAAAAACAAAAACAAACTTTCCGGATATAAGGTTAGCATTGCATCTACTTCCCTTACACAGACTCTAGGAGTGAAGTAAGGCAATCTTCAGGTAAATGGGTGTTCACACTGGGAATAGCCAGAATGGGCTGGAGGGCTGGAAATAGAAAAGAACTATCAACACCTGAGATAGAGCTACAGGACTCATCAACATGGAGATGGTACTTGAAATCATGAGAGTCACCCTGGCTGGTAGCGCAGTGGATAAAGCACCAGCCTGCAAACCCAATGGTCGCTGGTTCAATTCCCAGCCACGGCACATGGCTGGGTTTGTAGGCCAGATCTTCAGCCAGGTCCATAGCTGGAGGCAGGTGAAAGGCAACCGTACGTTGATGTCTCTCTCCCTCTCTGCCTCTCTACCTTCACCTCTCTCTGAAAATAATAAAATCTTCTTTTTAAAATGTCCCCCTTTAAAAAAAAGGAAATCATGAGAGTCAAGTAAATCACTCAGCAAGAGCCTTAGGGTAAGCTCTGGCTGGTGTGTGGCTAAGTGGATTGAGCATCAGATTATCAATTGGCCTGAAGGGTCACTGCTTCGATTCCCAGGCAGGGCACATGCCTGGGTTGCAGGCCGGGTCCCCAGTTGGGGGCACGTGAGAAGCAACCACACATTGATGTTTCTCTCCCTCTTTTTCTCCCTCTCTTCCCCTCTCTCTGAAAATAAAGAAATAAAAATCCTTTTTAAACATTCTTTTTAAAAAAAAATTTATTGTTGTTGTATTACATCCATCCCCTTAAACATTCTTTTTTTTTAAATTATTATGTTTAGAGAGAGGAAAGGGAGGGAGACAGAGAGGGAGAGAAAGATTAATGTATGGTTGCCTTTCACCTGCCTCCAGGTATGGATCTGACTAGAGACCTGGTTTGCATCTGGTTATGTGCCCTGGCTGGGGAATCCAACCAACGACCTCTGGATTCACAAGCCAGTGTCTTATCTATTGAGCCATCAGCCAGGGCCAATAAAAATGCTTTTTTAAAAAAGGGGAGCCCTGGCTGGTGGCACAGTGGATAAGGCGTGGACCTGCGAACCCAAAGGTCACTGGTTGGATTCCCAGCCAGGGCACATAACCAGGTTGCAAGCCAAGTCTCCAGCCAGGTCCTTAGCTGGAGGCAGGTGAAAGGCAACCTTACATTAATGTCTCTCCCTCTCTGCCTCTTTCCCCTCTCTCTAAAAATAATAAATAAAATATTTTTTACTAAAAGAAGGAAGGGTTGGGAATCTGAGAGGTCTTGACAGAGGAAATGACATAAAGGCTGGGATTAGGAAGATGAGCAGAAGTTCTTCTGGTAAAGGGTGGGGGAAGGAAGGCATTACAGGTGGAGGGGCACATAAGCAAAGGCTTACAGATATAAATGTCTGTGTCATATTTAGTGGTAACAACTGGTTCAGTGAAGATGAGGTACAGGGTTGGACTGTGAAGAGGTCCTTTAGCCATGTTACCAAGTTTGGACTTTAATGCAGATCATGGGAAGCTTTCAGAGTTTTTTAAGTTAGAATGGCCCCATGTTAATGGGACCATGTCCAGAATTAGAAGGGCAAGACTGCAAGTGGGAGACCAGCTGAGAGACTTCCCGTAATCTGAGCACGAGGGGATGAGAACCTGTTCTAGGATAGTGGCAAGATGTTAGAGGGGAGTGAAACAGAAAGAGAGGAGTAAGGTAGAAGAGCTGATTTAGGAAATAAAGATGATGGCTTGATTTTAAATTGATCATAGCACCCTCGCTGGTGGCTCAGTGGAAAGGCGCCGGCCTGCAAACCCAAAGGTCTCTGGTTCGATTCCTAGTCAGGGCACCAGGTTGCAAGCCAGGTCTCCAGCCAGGTCCCCAGCTGGAGGCAGGTGAAAGGCAACCATACATTGATGCTTCTCTCCCTTTATTCCTCCCTCCCTGCCCTTCTGTCTAAAAACTAATGAATAAAATATTTTTTAGAATAAATTAAAAAAATAAAATAAATTGATCATAGCGAAATTATAAAGTGGCTGAGCTCTGGAATCAGGAAGAATTCTGGCTCTGCAACATCTCAATTGTGTGACCTTAGACACGTTATTTAATGTCTCCAAGCCTCAGTTTTCTCATCTGTAAAATGAGGATAATTACCTGCCTACCTTATTTATAGGACAAAACAGAATAATAAATACTCAATAAATGTTAGCTATTACTTTTATTTTTACTGCAAGCTACATTTCAGTTACTAGCCCTGACTGGTGGCACAGTGGACAAGGCACCAGCCTGCAAACCCAAAGGTTGCTGGTTCGATTCCCAGCCAGGGTGCATCACCAGGTTGCAAGCCAGGTCGGTAGCTGGAGGCAGGTGAAAGGCAACCATAGAATGATGTCTCTCTCTTCCTATCTGCTCCTCTCCATTCCCCTCTCTCTAAAAATAATAAATAAAATCTTTAAAATAAATAAATAAAAATAAATTTCAGTGATTGATGCAAATATCCAATAGGCAGTTGGAAATGTAAACTGAAATGCAAAGGGAAGGTATGAACCAGAGATTTCTGATTCCCTTGTTGAGACAGTTCATCCTGGAGAGTGGCTGAGCCGCTGTAAAGGGGAGAGAATGGAATTTTGCAGAATGTTCATCTTTACAAGTGGCAGGAGAAGAGGTACAGAAAATTAGTGGCATTTGAGGGAGAGAGAGGTTCCTACCTTGCAGAGGATTTTTTTTTTTTTTTTTTGAGAGGATTTTTAAATTGCTAAATGCAGTGGCTTCATCTAAGTCTTCAGTCCCTGACCCTCGGCAGTATTGGTTGCTTTACAAATGACCTGGTAAAGCATCCTTTTAGAAATGCTCTTCTTCAGTTTCCATGGCATTTTGTTCTCTTCTGAGTTCTTTGATTATTCATAAAATGTCTCAGCTGAAAGCCTTAGAGCTCCCACCCCCTCATTTTACAAATGACGAGACTGAAGAGCCAGAAAATGGAAGTAGCTTGTTCAGGATTCACAGTCAGTTGTTCCTTCCCTGTCTCCCCCGCCTGCTTCCTCACTTCCCATGGTACTTTGCACTTTGCTCACCTTTACTTACTTTCTCCTTCTATAAAGTCATCTGTTTGTGTAGCTTCCAGGATCACCTTTAGGTTCATGATTGTCAGATTGAAATCTCCCAACCATGCCTCTCTCCAAAGCTCCTCTCCTGTCCTTCCAACAGTTAGCTAGATGTTTCCCTAACACGTCACACTCGCCATGTCTGAAGCATCGTTTTTTCCCACAAGGAGCTTCCCTCTTTGACTCCACTACCTTATTAATGGCACCCATGGAGAGCAGGATCAGTAAAATGACATTTGTCTGGTCAAGATAGGATAAAGTATATGAAACAAAATGGAGTCACTCATGTCAACCAAGATGGCTGGCAGTCAGCCAGGGCACTTTGGTTCAAGAGGGGAACTACCCAAGTCAGAGGAGGTGTGCTGCCAAATGCCTGCTAGGGTGGCACATCCAAGATATCAGCACATACACATGTTCAGCCCACCAAGGTAATCTCCCTAAGGCGTCATCTCCATCTTGCCATTCCCCGCATTGAAAAGCTTTCAGTGATTCCTCCTTGCCTACTACGTAAAGTCTAAATGTCCCAGCTAGGTGTCAGAACTCCTCCAAAATCTGGTGCCAGCCCATCTTTCCATGCTTCGTAACCACACTACCCTTATGACCCAGCCATGCCCAATACTGTGTTCCTTGAACAATCACGCATGTTCATGCCCTTTGATTGGTTTATGTACTGCCCTGTCAACTTTCAGTGCCTTTGCTCTGATTTTCCTCCTGCCAAATTCTTACTCATATTTCAAGGCCCAATTCGGATGTTCTAGTGCACAAAGACTTCAGATTCTTCTAGCTAGTCAGAATTAACCTGTATGATACTACATGTGACAAGGGTTGCCTTCCCAGATGGGTGGTTAATAAACATCAGTTCCCTCCTCCCTCCCTCTTTTTCACCTGTGTTCCCCCATGTTGCTTATACTTCTAACACTTACTTCACTTGCTTGATATTAGAGCTGGTTATTTTAAAAACTAGGGGGGCCCTGGCTGGTAGCACAGTGGATAAGGCGCCGGCCTGCAAACCCAAAGGTCACAGGTTCGATTCCCCAGCCAGGGCACATAACCAGGTTGCAAACCAGGTCTCCAGTCAGGTCTGGCTGGAGGCAGGTGAAACACAACCATACATGGATGTGTCTCTCCCTCTCTTCCTGTCTCTCTTCCCCTCTTTCTAAAAATAATGAAATAAAATCTTTATAAAAATAAAAATAAAAACTAGGGAGACTTACCTTGTCATCTTTGCATCCTCCATGGCCCCTAACAGAGTTCCTGGCAAGCAACAGGTCCTTAACCAATACTTATCAAACTTGGAGGATAACTGTGCAGCCAGGCCTTGAGACAACACCTCACTAATGATTCAGCAAAACCCAGCCCTGTTGCTGAACCTGGAGTGACATGGCGTGAAGAGACAAATCTGGGTAAATAACCTTGATGGCAAATTAACAACATACTGCTGAGTAGCCTTGGTAATTTTCAACCCGTTTACTCAAGGGTCACAGGGTAGGAAAGGTGACACAACTCAAAGTTCCTATTTACACCTTTAAAATCAGCTGAGGTCGATGTAGGTCCTATGTTCCCAGCCAGGGGGTTATGAGTCGCTGGAAAGAGTGGTGACAGGTGCTGAAGAGTTGCTAAGATGGAAGCTGAAACTCTTTGGAGCCATTTGTAAAGGGAGGCTACCATGACCCACGAATGAACGTTTCCCTGAAAAAGTGATTCCTTTTTCAAAAAATTTAAATTAAATTTGAAAGTTTAATTTAATTATTGTTATTTTAGAGAGAGAGAGGGAAAGGGAAGGAGAAAGTGAAACATTGATGTGAGAGAGAAACACCAAGCAGTTGCCTCTTATGTGTCCACAAGTAGGGGCCCAGCCCGCCTCCCAAGCCTGTGCCCCTACCGGGACCCAAACTGGAGACCATTTGATTTGCAGGCCGGTGCTCAAGCCACTGGGCTGCAGAGTCAGGGCTGAGAAATGGGTCTTGCTGGAGCTCCCTGCATTATTTCCCTTGGAGGAGTGGTAAATGTGATGGCTAATATAGGCCGAGGTGGTTGGCGTGTATAACACACCTTTATGGCGTGTATAACACACCTTTATCTCAGCAGCAGGATCTGTTCCAGGCCATTCTGGACAAGCTTTTAGCTAAGGCTGCTATTTCAGTTCTGGAAGGGATGCCTTGGGATATGGCCAAGATAAAAGGTAACTGCATTACCATGTTGACACTTTAGGGACAGGTTGAAGGCCTTTAAGTTCTTTCCTTTGTTGGCCATATCAATCATCATTTGTCTAAGTTTTTCTAAACAACGACTGTGTGCTAGGCACAGAGGTGCTCATTCAGACAAGAACGGCCCCTGCCTTTCAAAAGTAGTATTCTAGCCCTCACCTCACCTCACCTGGTCGTTCAATGGACAAGGTGCCGGCCTGCGAACCCAAAAGTCGTTGGTTCAATTCCCAGCCAGGGCACATAACCAGGTCTCCAGCCAGGTCTCCAGCCAGGTCTCCAGCCAGGTCCCCAGCTGGAGGCAGGTGAAAAGCAACCATACATGGATGTCTCTCTCCCTCTCTGCCTCTCTTTCTCCTCTCTCTCTAAAAATAATAAATAAAATCATTTTTAAAAAAGTAATATTCTAGTGGCAGAGACACACAAGTAAACACAATATAGTGGGGCTGTGATAAGTGCTATCTCAGAGATACACAACATAGAGGAGAACCAGGGGATGGAGAAATGGAAGGAATAAATCCCAAACTCCTTAACTTCGCACCAAAAAAAGCATTGATTGCGCCTCACTACTTCTTAGCTTTTGTATGTAAATGACCGACTATCTGAGCTGAGTGTCAAAGAATAAAGAAGAGTCGGTGAAGAAATAGGGAAAAGGTGTTATACACAGATTTTATCCCACAGGCAGCGAGGAGCCGAAGGAGGGTTTTAAGCAGGAAAGGACGTGGTCAGAAACACATTTTAGAAACATCGCTCTGAAAAAAAAGTTTGGAGAATGGGTGGGAAGAGGCAACTGGTTTACTAATTCAATTGTCAAATTGTCAGAGTCTGGACCAGGGCAGTGGAAGTGGAGTAGGAAGGAAGAGGAGGGGTCAGAAGATATGACGAGGTAAAACTTAGAGGGTTTATTTAGTTCTTTTGTTAACATTTTATTAATTTCCTGTTGTTGTATTACAATTGTTTCATTTTCCCCCCATTGCTCCCCCTGCCCCACCCACCCCGTCCCGTCTCCCACAGTCCATCTCCCCCTCATTGTCCATGTCCATGGGTCATTCATGGTAGCTCCTTGACTAAACTCTTCCCCTTCCCACCCCACCCCTGCCCCTTCTCCTCCCCCTGCCCCTAGAAGGTTTAATTATTTATTGAGTGGTAGGAGGGTGAGCAAAACAGGGATGCTAATGCCAACTCCCCAGAGTCCTGCTTTAGGCAATTGGATGGATATAACACCATTCACTGGGTTAAGGCAACCACTGGAGTACAGCAGGTGTGGGAGCAGAAGAGAGTGTATACATTTCATTGAAACTGTCAGTAGTTGAAGCTAGGGGAGTGGAGGAGGCTGCTCTGGGAGAGTTTGAGAAGTGATGAGGACAGATGGAATGGAACTCTGAGGAACATCAGCATTTAAAGGGCAGAGAAAGAGGAAAGCAGGGAGCAGTTAGAGAGATGAGTGACCCAGTAGAGAAAAGTATAACAAAAACAAAAGGAAATGATGTAGCTATTTAAAACTCTGTTTTAGAAAGATATTTTATGACTTTTTAAAAAAGATTTTCCCTGGCTGGTGTGGCTCAGTGGATTGGTGCTGGCCTGCAAACCGTGGCCAGGTTGCAAGCCAGGTCTCCAGCCAGGTCCTTGGCTGGAGGCAGGTGAAAGGCAACCACACATTAATGCTTCTCTCCCTTTCTTCCTCCCTCCCTGCCCTTTTCTCTGAAAACGATAAATAGAAATCTTAAAAAAAAAGATTTTAGGGGAGAATGGGTGGGTGGGGAGGGGGACAGAGGGGAGCAAAAAGGGGATGGATGTAATACAACAACAATAAAATTTTTTTAAAAGGTTTTATTTATTTTTAGAGATAGGGCAAGAGAGGGAGAGAAACATCAATGTGTGGTTGCCTTTCATATGCCCCCAACTGGGGACCCAGCCCAAAACCCAGGTATGTGCCCTGACTGGGAATCCAACTGGCGACCCTTTAGTTAGCAGGCCCGTACTCCATCCACTGAGCCACAACAGCTAGAGCAGATTTTGTGACATTTTCAAATGGTCATACTATAATGGCAAATGAGAGATGATATAAAATAATACGTATTGCAGAGAACAGATTGGTGGTTGCCAGAGGTGGTGAGATGTAACGTTACAGCATGGTAAGTGCAGGTAGTGATGACCTATTGTAAATTTGAAAGTTGCTAAGAGCATAGACATCAAAAGTTCTCATCACACCCTGGCTGGTGTGGCTTAGTGGATGGAGTGCTGGCCTGAGAACCAAAGGGTTGCCAGTTCAATTCCCAGTCCAGGCACATACCTGGGTTGCGGGATGGGTCCCCTGTTGAGGGTGCGAGCAAAAGGCAACCACACGTTGATGTTTTTCTCCCTCTCTTCCTCCCTTCCCTTTTCTCTAAAAATAAACAAAATCTTTTTTAAAAAGTTCTCGTCACAAGAAAAAATTGTAGCTATGTATAATGATGGATGTTAACTAGACTTACTGTGGTGATCATTTCACAATATATACTAATATTGAATCATAATGTTGTACACCTGAAAGCAATATAGTATTATATGTCAATTATACCTCAATAAAAATAATATGTACCATATGATGACAATTTTTTTTAATGTTTGACACCTTCTTTTTTGTTCAATTTTTATTTGTACTTTTTAAAGATTTTATTTATTATTTTCAGAAAGAGGGGAAGGGAGAGAGGAAGAGAGGGAGAGAAACATCAATGTATGGTTGCCTTTCACCTGCCTCCAGCTATGGACCTGGCTGGAGACCTGGCTTGCAACCTGATTATGTGCCCTGGCTGGGGAATCAAACCAGCAACCTTTGGGTTCACAGGCCAACACCTGTCCACTGAGCCACTAGCCAGGGCGACAATTCTATTTTAAATGTATATTTCTACCTTTTCATTGAAAAACAACCAAGTCTTCACATCTATTAGGATTAATTATCTCTGGATGGTGGTGTTACAGGCTCTTTTTATGTTCATCTTTAAGATTTTTTTTTTTTTTTTGCGTTCTTACTCTTCCATAAAGAACATGTGTTACTTGCATAATTATTACAGAGTGGGAGAAAGCCAAAATCCCCAACTCTGCAGTTTGGGGATGGGGGTGGGGGTGGGGTGAGGCTCAGTGGACTGGCCTTTGTCCTTTTCACAGCAAGAAAATAGGAGGGGCCTTACCCAGAAGGTAGTGATGAAAAGGCTTACAGGGCTGTGCAAAATCCTGTCAGTGGTCAGAACTGTTTACTGTACACCTTATGTCAAAGGGGGTTTCAAAGGGGGGGGGCAGCCATCTATCTCAGCGCCCCCCTTCACCCATAAACGTGCAGACAGGGACTGGTTCACTCCCCAGGATGGACCTGCAGACAGACACGTGGCCTGAGAACTCACCTGGTTTGAGAAGAGGGGAACAAAGGGGGGAAGGGAGACACACTTGCGCAAGGCAGAAAATGACCTGTGGTATAAGAGTTGGGGAGTGTGCGCAGGATACTCCCTTAACTGGGCCTAGCAGCTGTTGTGAACTTTGAATTTATAACTGGAATGCTGAGTTGTGAACTGTTGTGTTTCTGAAAGACGGTATCTTTCTCTTGTCTGTTTTACAGCTAACCTAATCAGGCAGGACTGTCTATTTTGGGTGTTTTGAAAGAAAGTGGGATTTAATGGCATAATTGCACCTTTAATAT
>PVIW01005627.1:75706-103149 GCA_004026585.1 Noctilio leporinus
CACCCCCGCCGCTGCCGCCACAAAGGGTCCTATTGCGTAATTAGCAAACATAAAAATTAACATTAAGAAGAAAACACTCAAAGGAGAAGGATGTTTTGAGGAGGTGGCAGCAGTCGCATGAATCAAACAGCTCAGAGTCGGTCAGCCTCATTCTGAGAGACGCCTGTTGGCTTCAGCAGCCCAGCGGCAGTGCTGAGAACGGTTCTGGTGCAGGAGGGAGGGAGAGTAGGGCCAGAAGCCAGGTTGAAGTGGAACTGAAGAATGAATAGGCAATGAAGAAGTGTAGACAGCAACTGTAAAAGTATCTTTCAATAACTTGCCTTAGGAAGGAAAAAAGGTAGAGCAGGGCCCCTGTTAAAGATATCATGCAGCTTGAGAATCCCACACTATGTCTGGTGGCTTTGAGTATCCTGACGAAAGGTAGGTTATGAAGGTCTGCTGACATGCAGGTTTTCACTGTAAGGGGTTACAGCATATGGTGGAATTAGAAGCAGCAGCCAGCTCAAGGAATCCACATCAGAAATTGCTCTTCTGGGCTCCGAGACAATCTTAGTATCGTTAAAATTGAGTTGCCCTGGCTGGTGTGGCTCAGTGGATTGAGTGCAGGCCTGCCTGCCAAAGGGTCACTGGTTCGATTCCCAGCTAGGACCCATGCCTGGGTTCGGGCCAAATACCCAGTTGGGGGCATGCGAGAGACAACCAATCAATGTTTCTCTCTCATATTGATGTTTTTCTCCCTCTCTTTCTCCCTCCCTTTCCCGTCTCTAAAAATAAATAAATAAATATTTTAAAAACTGAGCAAAACACTCCAATGCTGCATATATGTCTACATAATTTAGAGTTTAGTTTAATCCTTAAAAAGAACTCCCCCCCCCCCATAGAAAGCCTTGTGATGAGGACAAAATTGTCATGGGAGTTCTTGAAACTCGTGTGATAACAGTCAGGGCTTCTTTAGGTGTGTAGCTCAGTTCTGTAGACAACATTGCTCTCTAGGAACAATGCCAGCCTTGGTGCATTCTGTGGCTTAACCCAGCCCCGACACTATGAGATGCAATGTCAGCAGTGAGAAAGAGCAGTTTATATTTATTGTAAAGCACTAACTCAGATTCAGAAATCAATAACTGTATGACATTCTGAAAAGTGCTGTCATACGGACAAACCCAGTGCCACCAAAGACCCACTTCCTAGGAGAGATTGAAGCAAGTCCATCACCCTTGTCTTCTGTGAGTGGAAAATACAACCCAAATGGAGGCCTCTTCAGAGGATCTGAAGCCCTTTGTGTCCAAAGCAGAGGCCCTGCACTGGGGAATCCTTACTGTGGATGCGTCTGGATTGGGGGTAAACAGAAGAAGGAGGATCCTCAGGGCATCCAGCTAGAGTTAGTTTTCACTTGGGGAGGGGCAGGGCAGTGAAGCCATAGAGGAGAACCATGCTCTTTAAAAGAAAAAAGGTAGGCTCTAGCTTGGTGTGGCTCAGTGGATTGAGCACCAGCCTGCAAACCAAAGTGTTAGTGGTTCGATTCCCAGTCAGGGCCCATGCCTGGGTTGCTGGCCAGGTTCCCATTTGGGGGGCGCGCAAGAGGCAACCACACATTGATGTTTCTCTCCCTCTCTTTCTCCCTCTCCTCTCCTCTTTCTGAAAATAAATAAAATATTTCCAAAAAAAATTAAATTCAAAAATTTTAAGGCAAGATGAGATGGAAACAGGAGAAGGGAAATAAAATCTTTGGGAGGCTCGGCAGCAGGATTGGCCTGTTCAGGCACAAGGAACAGGTTAAGGGAAGCAGGTTGGTTAGAATGAAGGCTATGAAGGATGAAGATGTATTAAAGCTCCTCTTTTCATACAGCACTCGCAGACTGTTGCAGAGACTGATTTGGCAGTTTAAAGTTGGTATATAGCACAGATCCTATCTCCCCCTTCACACACACACACACACACACACACACACACACACACACACTGCTGTATTGGCGGGGGCAGGAGCCAAGTTGGCTCTCTAAGAGGTACAAGGTGTTACGGTGAGAGTTAAGGTTGGACTCAAGCTCTTGTAGGTGGCCCTTTGGCCCAGTGCCCTCTCCCTGGACCAGGTGCCAGAATCCATGTCAGTGAGTCAGTCCAGGAATCCATGGAGCACATACTCTGGCTCCCTGTCCCTGACGGAAAAGATGGAAATATGTGAATAAGAAGGTAAAGGTCTTTAGGCAAGGCAATCGAGTTCGTGATTTCATGAATGGGCCTAGAACTCAGTCCTCTAACGTGCAGCAGGGCTGGCTGGGCAGGTGGAGTAGGAGAAGAACTGCCAGGTTTCCCACCTGGGGGGAGAGCCCACCATCTGTCCTATAAGTGGTATATGGGAGCCTTCATATACCAAGGTGCTTGGGAAGGCCAAGCACCTTGGCCTTCAGGGTGCTGTCACCCGCCTGGCACTCCCCAACACTGCAACCTGGTGGTTCCCGGAAGGGGCAGGGGCAGTAATTGTGATTACTGAAGCACGGGGACCCTGGATGAGGCATGTGTAGTATTATTATTGGCAAATTGCACTGACAGAGGGAAGAGCAGAAGAGTCCAAAGATCAGACACAAAGGGTGAGTGCAAGGGTTTCTATTTAGGGCCTGGCTTACATGTTTTATTGGATCCTCAGGTTGAGGAGGTGGGTGAAAGACCTGAAGCCCTGGCTGGTGTGGCTCAGTGGATTGGTACCGGCCTGCAAACCAAGGGTTGATTCCCAGTCAGGGTACATGCCTGGGTTGTGGGTTTGGTTCCCAGTTGGGGGCATGTAAGAGGCAACCACACATTAATGTTTCCCTCCTTCTCTTTCTCCCTCCCTTCCCCTCTCTCTAAAAATAAGTAAGTAAAAGCTTAAAAAAAAATTAAAAAGACAGTAGCTCTAAAGTTCCAATTTTCTATTTCACTTTTTTTGCACTTGGCTACCTGGTCTAGTGACAAAATGTCAAACTCTGGTATCTTCGGCAAGCATACCCTCTGCTGGTGCAGTGATCAGACATCAGTGAAATGTAATGTCATTCCTCAAGCCCCAGGAACTAAGGTCCTCATAAAACACAAAAATAGGGATAAAATGAATTCCAGATTGCAGGGAGTGGATACGATGTTGCTGGAGGCTCTTCCGCCCAGGATATCCATAAGGTCCAAAAGGCAGTGCCCCACCTTCAGGCTTTCCTCTTGGCAGGATGAATGTACCATCCTGACTATGTGCGGCTGGTTTTAGGGTACTTCATACGATTAGGTCTGGAGGATGCTGAAAGCACTTTGCTTTTGCTCCACACCCCCAACTGTCCTTAAAGCAAAAGGTCTACGAGATCTGTCCCAAAAGTATCGAGTCAATGTCAATATAATTAAAAGTTTTCACGACTGATACTTTCGGGACAGACTTGGTGTGCTTAACTGTCAGGTGAGTTGGTACACTATCGGAGTACAGTTCTTCAGAAACCCCTTCTTGTTGACCTCTTCTAAGAATATGAATTCCTGGGGCACAGACCCATTCATATTGAAAAGGATTTATGTTGGGGGGAGGGGGGAGGCAGAGGGAAAGAAGGGGAGCAGCTTAGACAAGAACCTAGTATAAAGGAACCATGGACATGGACAACAGGTGGGATTGACTTTGGGGGGAATGGGTGGGTGGGGAGGGGGACAGAGGGGAGCAAAAAGGGGATGGATGTAATACAACAACAATAAAATTTAAAAAAAAAGAAAAAAAAAAGAAAAGGATTTATGAAAAACAGTATCAATTATGAACATAGGACCGCTTCCATCTTTCCCTAGCAGCCCTTACCTACATTTTGCATGACCTTCTGCAGCCTGAGCTGGGGTGGGGACATTTCAAGTGTTCTGCAGATTTTCTTTCTCTTTTTAATTAAAAAAAATTTTGATTAATTAATTTATTTTTAGAGAGAGAGAAAGGGAAGGAGGAAGAGAGGGAGAAAAACATGAATGTGTGGTTGCCTCTCACACACCTCCAACTGGAGACCTGGCTTGCAACCCAGGCATGTGCCCTGCCTGGGAATTGAACCAGCGACCCTTTGGTTCGCATGCTGGCTCTCTCCACTGAGCCACACCAGCCAGAGCTCTGCAGATTTTCATGGTTCCCCATTTCTTTCATCTTATGGACCTACTGGGGAAGAGTTTTTGCCTGTGTGTCTTAAGCACCATTTATACTGGAAGCTGCCCACTTTGATTTCTGAGTGGAACAGCAATGCTGCCTCATCAATCAAAGGCACACACAACGGCACAGTTTGCTCAGTAACGAGGCCCAGGGATGGGCTGGATGAGGGACTTCATGAGCAAGGCAGTGCTGCTGCAAGCCATTCGAGGAAGCCTCAAGATCGCTGTGAAGTGATGAGCAGAGCTCCAGCCGGCCTGCTCATTGATTCTGTGCATGGAGTCTGAACCTCGGAACTACAAGAGGGTCACTGGTGAGACGTGCTGCCCTGGTCCTGGGTGAAACAGGACTGGGGAAAGCCCTTGTTGGGGGCTGATGTTTGAGCCGTGCCAGGGACAGTGTGCTTATGTTTAGGGCTTCTTACCTGGCACGTGTCAAGATCTAATGAACGTCTCCCTGAGTGAGTCGAAGGAAATAATCAGGCTGCTGTAAAATCTTCAAATAGGCCCCCGACACATCTGGCAGGAGGAGCAAGCCTGCTTAGGATTCAAGGCAGAGGTTGATTTTAGCAGCTTACCAGGAGCAAGTGGCCCCACGAGGTCTGTCCCGAAAGTATCGAGCCAGTGTCAATCTAATTAAAAGTTTGCGCGGCTGATACTTTTGGGACAGACCTCGTGTCCTCTCAGAGCAGTAGTGTCCCCCCTCTTCCCCCCATTTCCCTCCAACCTTTCCCCTCCCATGTCTCCCCTTCTCTCTCCTTGCTTTTCCTCTCTCCCTTGAAGGATCAATACTTCATCAAGAAGATGAGTTCAAATAGCAGTGAGCAGGCAGAGGGCAAAGTCGCTTCTACCAATGGTATTTTTTATTTACAGCTACAAACTATTCAAATAGACTTCCCGTAGCCTAGAACAGCAAGCACCCAAAGGAACAGTGCCAGAGCTCCAAGGACCAGTGAGTACATGCTGACGTTGACCTATAGCTTCCCTCCAGAGGAACTCTTCTATAGGAGCTCTCTCTTCTGGTCAAACAGGTCTGCCCACCATTCCCTAAACTCATCTCACAACTTCCTGACACCCGGAATGCTTGACCTTCCACTTTCTTCATGACCCGAGCCCAGCTCTTGTTCTTCGGTGAAATCCACCCTCACCTCCGACCTCTGAATGCGATCTGGCACCTTCCATCTATGGTTTGCGTTTAGGACATGCACCCTTGTTGCAGGTACAAAGGTCCACATCTCTAACACTGCAGGTGATCGTCCACTTTTCAATTGTCCTGCCTGAGGCTTTTTGATGTCCTCCTTTGACTCTAGTAAAATGATGTTTGAAACTTGTAAACAACTGCGTTTGCCAGCAACAGTGGTCATGCAAACTAGGCAAGTTGCCTTTTTGCCCTCCTTCTTCTAACTTAATTGTAAACTGGGTCAACCTGAAGGCCATGTCTGGTACTCACTAGCCAATGGGTTCTTTATGCATCTTTACACTCTTGCACGAAAACTGAAGAATAAATGTTCATTACTTTGGGGTTTTTTTTTTCCTCTTCAGTTGATTGATGGATGGATTGATTGAGAGAGAGAAGGAAACATTGATTTGTTCCACTTATTTATGCATTCATTGGTTCATTCTTGTATGTGCCTTGACCAGGAATTGAACCCAAAGCCTTGGTACATTGGTTTGATACTCTAACCAACTGAGCCACTTTGGGTTTTGTTTTGTTTTTAAGGTACATGTTTCATTTCCCCTGCTAGCTTAGAACCTTCTAAGTTAGGGATCAGTCCTTACTTAGATTCTCACTGGGACCTGGTGAGCTCAACAGCTGTGAGGTAATGGAGCAAGTTCTGAAGCCAAACTACCTGGGCTCAAATCTGGCTTTGTCACTTACTAGATGGGTGACCTCAGTTAGGAACTTAACCTGTGTGCACCTTAATCCCTCTGTAACATGGGAATATTAGTAATGCCTGCTGCATAGGGTTATTTTGAGGATCAAATAAAGTAATAGTTGCAAACTACTTTGTACGTGGCCTTAAGAACAACTGGGGCCCTGGCCAGTGTGGCTCAGTTTGTTGGAGTGTCATCCTGTAAACGGAAGGGTTATGGATTCAATGCCCTGTCGGGGTACATGCAAGAGGCAACCAATCAATGTTGCTCATCCTCTCTCTCCCTCTTTCTAAAATCAATAAGCGTTTCCTCAAGTGAGGATTCAAAAAAAAGCTCTGGCTGGTGTGGCTAAGTGGATTGAACACCAGCTTGCAAACTGGGAGGTCGCCGGTTTGATTCCCAGTCAGAGCACATGCCTGCCTGGGTTGTGGGCCAGGTCCCTGGGTAAGGATGAGCAAGAGGCAACAGATCTATGTATTTCTCTCACATCGATGTTTCTCTCCTTCTCTTTCTCCTTCCCTTTCCCTCTCTCTAAAAGTAAATAAGTAAAATCGTTTTCCAAAATGTTTTCAAAGAGAACAATTGGGATGGTTTCCTCTCTTCTGCCACCTGTCCCAGCATGCATCCCGGACTGAGTACCCAGTAGATGTCCAGTAAAGACTTATCAATTGTTGTATTCATATGTCCAGGTTTGGCCAAGGGAAGCTGAGGCTCTGGCTCTTTCTCCCCCCACTCCCTACAGATTCTTTAAATCTGTAGTGTGCAATCTGGTAGCCACATAACATGTGGCTAGTTCAAATTTCGATATACTATAAAGTACATATTGGATATTAAAGAGTTAATACAAAAATTAAAATGCCAATAGCATATATAATTATTACACGTTAAGTGATAATATTTTAGATGTATTGTAGTAAATGAAGCATTTTTTCTGGCTCTCTTTCTAGCAGTGAGCTCGAGGTGAGGTGGCACGCACAAGGCAGGGGACCAATTTCTGCTAACGTCACTTATTTCTTTGCTGCCATTCAGGCCACAGAATGAGCAAGGCCTCCAGGCACATCTTCCTGCAAATTGGACTGATCCCACAATTAATAGTCGACCTTCTCTGTTTACTTTAATGATTGCCAAGATCTGTTACTGCGCTTGATACACACTGGGGTCCAGCTACCTTGACTCTGTGCGTGGAAGACCATTTTGAAATGGTTTTAGGGCTCTGGGATGGGATAAGAAATACTTTGTTCCATCCCTACTTACTTAAGATATGGACAATAAGCAGAAAGTCGAAGGGCATCCCGGTTCCCACCTGCCAGGTGGGTGAAGTGGTGTCCCCGCCTTGACCTCATGGTGCCAGTAAGCACTGCCCATGTCTTTTTTACTCCCCAGAATCATATCCCTTTGAAGTCTGGGATCTGTTAAGGTAAAGGCAGTGCAGAAGCCCTCTGCAGTTCGCTCATACATGCAGTCTCCCTGTGGCCGGGGGTCAGGGGAGGCTGAGGGCTGTTGATGAGGCCAGGTCCCTGCAGCTCCCAGATGAGATGGGCTAAACATGGGCACATGCGTGACAATGACACTCTCTCCCTCTGGGACTGGGTGGTAACTCCAGGCTATGTGATCAGTCTATCTGAACCCATCGGAAGCTGAGGGGATCAATCTTACTTAATAATCGTGTGTGGGGAGAGGTGGGGCTGGTTAATGTTTGTCTGGTTCCTCTTGGGCTATGAGCCATGTGTGGCTCAGGCCCGTGTTCTTTGCCCCTCCCCTGGGCTGGGCTGACAGTACCTCATAGCATAGTGCAGACACGTCTGCAGACATTCCCTGGGGAAGAGCGGCAGCAGCAGCCAGGTGAGGAAACGGGAGCTGAGAGAGGTGGACAAGGGGACGCTGGTGTGGCACAGGAGGGCAGGAAAGGGGGCTGGGGAGAGGCCTGAGTCTTGCCTTCTCTTGGCCTTGGCATTCCACCACCTGGATCCCTTCGTGCCTTCCTCTGAGCTGGGGTGAGGCCCCTCCTGCCAGATGCTTGTTTGCTCAGCCTCTCTTTGTAGCCCCTAATTCTGTCTCCAGGCTCCAAGTTGTTTCTCCCCTCAACCTTTTGCCCCAGCCAAGGATTCCCCCCATCAGCAGAGAGCGGAATTCCAGGGAAGGCTTGGGGGGCCCTGGCACAGGTTGGCCAAGTTTATCTCTTCAGAGCATTTCCTGCAGCACAGGGTTAGAGTTCAGTAAGACCATTGGGCACTGCCAAGTGCACTTTTCCTTCCTTGATTAGAAGGTAAATCAGCCACGCAACCAACACAGAGGCTGCAGGCAGAAATGCGGGGCGTTCAGTAGGCCCGGAGGGCCGGCCAACAGAGCTGAGATTTTGGAGCGTGCGTTTCTATCTTTCTGCGGGAGGCAGACAGACTCAAGCAGCACTTGGAGTCGATGGTGATTTGGAGATCTAAAGGAGGGGTGGCCTTCCAGCTGTTTGCAAGTTTTCCAGCTGTTAGGAATGGCGTGGCAGAATGCAGGGACTTAGAAAATTAGATGAGGGGGGAATAGAGACAAGAAAGTGGCATCTGAATAGGTGGAAGGTAGATGTGGATGTAGCCAAGTGATGGGGAACAGGACCCAGGCTTTAGTGAGGGACCAGCATGTATCCTAACAGGAGTTTCAGCGCTGGCTTACCAGCTGTGAATGAGTTGTCCAGCTTCTTTGAGGCTCTGTTGCCGTATGTGTGAGCTGAAGACAATAAGTAACCTGTAGCTCACAGGGCCATTGTGAGGCTGAGAGTTCATAAACCCACTGCTGTAGCAAACGCTAAGTATTCCATAAATGGTGGCTGTTCTGAAAAGCCAAAGTAGAGAGAGGCACAGGAAGTCAGATCACTGACGGAGGAGTAAGAAGGTGTAGGTGGGATGGTGACTCAATAGTGGAGCTGACATTAGCAGGAGTTCTATGAAAAGACCATGGCAGAGCGAGAGACGGAGAAATTTGGAAAGAGCTACCCGGGTGCTGGCCCAGACCTAGCCACAGGATACATATGGCAGGGTAGAGGGAACAAGGCGGTGTGGAAACACAGGACTGAGGCAGGGAAGGGAAGTGGCGGAAGGGGAAGAGGGCTGGAGGAGTTGGGCCTTAGCCATGCCCAATTGATGAAGGCAGCCTGGAATTCAGAAGTTAATCCTGAAGAAAGCCCCTGTCCTCCCTCGCCTGGCCAGAAGCTGCGTGTGAAATGGTGGGGAAGGGGCAGGGAGTGTGGAGCCTGAGACTGAGTGTAACCTCATCCAGCCCAGCCAGGACCCTCTTTACCAAATGGAGAAAACATAAGGATTTCCTAGTTGGAAGGAGGGGTGGGGAGGGGGTAGAAAGAGAGGGACTTGATGAATGTGTATGTGATCGTGTACTTGTGTGTGTGTGAGCACATACTTATGTGTGTGTGCACGTATTTGTGTGTGAACATGTACATGTGTGTGAGCATGTACTTGTGTGTGTGCGAGCATATACTTGTATGTGTGTGAGTGTGTATGTGTGCACCCACACAGGCAAGCACATGTGGGAAGGAGTACAGGGTCTGGTCTCAGAACACAAAAGCCTTAAAGGAAGAGAAGCCACCAAAGGCAGTGCACTGTACATACAAAGCCTTCGAGTTCACAGGGAAAAATGAGCTAGAAACGACTCTACCGTTCAGCGGCAGAGCAGTTGTCATTGAAGCAAGTTGCTGAATTTCTCTGAGCCCGAACTCCCTTGGCTGAAAAATGGGGATAATATTACAGGGCCCTTGTGAGGACTATGGACAAGCTCCTGATTTTGAGCTGTGCTTGAGTGTTTGGGCAAATCTGAATTTTAGGATGAGGCCAAAGACAGATACGGCCAGCGGAGTCTTGTCTAATCAAACACAAGGGAAAACACTCAGAGCAACACAGAGGATATCAATACCTGGACTTTAATCTAAAGTAACACCAACGGTTTGGATTTCAAAATCAGTTCACTCCCCTGGATGGTTGTGTTTTTTTTTGTGTGTGTGTGTGTGTTTTTTTTTTCCCAACCCTTGAGGTACTGTTGACATAGGGATCAGCTCTCCTTCCACATGGCAAAGCAAAACCTGAGATCCAAGTGCCCACATGAGGGCCCTTAGGGAACCAGACGGAGCTTACTGGCTTTGTCCCAGGGGGCACGAGAAGATGAGGCTGAAAACTGCAAGAACCTAGAAACTCAGAGGTGGCCAGGCTGCCTGTGGGGCGCCCCGAGGTGCAGAGAGAAGAGAACAGCTGAAGCTTGCATTGGAATTGGAACAAGCAGTGCAAGGAAGCTGAGGAAGGGGAAACCGAACAAAATCAGGATGTGGTGGGAAGCCCTGGGAAGGAAAGGGAGGAAAAGAGTTGTCAGTTGATAGCAAAGGGGAGAAGGGGCAACAGGAGAATAAAAGCCAGGCCAGTTTTGAATGTCCCTGCTTCTAAAAACACAGAAAGACATGTTCAATTCCAGCCAAGGCAGTAGAACTTACGGCACAGAGTATGGGCACTGGAGTCCACTTGGCCTGGCTCAAATCCCAGTTCAGTCATGTGCTAACGGTGCAACCCTTGTGACCCTTGTACAAAATCCTGTCACCTTTCTGGCTTTTAATTTTTTGTTTATTCCTTTATTTTTAGAAAGAGGGGAAGGGAGGGAGAACGAGGAGAGAAAAATCGATCGGTTGCCTCTCGTATGCACCTTGACCAAGGACCAAACCTGCACCCCACGTTTCTGCCCTGACTGAAAATCGAACCAGGAACTGTTTGCTCTGTGTGATGACTGCCAACCCACTGAGTCACACTCGTCAGGGCTCCCTTCAACTCTTTAAAATGTATTTATTAATTATTTTTTTTAGAGATAGAGGGGAAGGAAGGTAGAAAGAGAGGGCAATGCATGGTTGCCTCTCTCACATCTTCAACTGGGGGACCTGGCCTTCAACTCAGGCAGCTGCCCTCATGGGAATCGAACCAGTGACCCTTTGGTTCACAGGCTGGTGCTCAATCCACTGAGCCACACCAGCCAGGGCCCTTCACCTTTCTTTATGCCAATTGCTTCATTTGTGACTTGAGGATTCAAAGTAACACCTACCTTTTCAGGTTGTTCTGAGTTTTACATGAAACAATGCACATGCAAGGTCCTGGCACATAACAGGTGCTCAGTAAACAATTATTATCAGTGTTCCTTGACCGCATGTGCTTGAATCTAATGTCTCACCAGATGAAACACTTCCTTACAGCTAACTGGTGCCTCCTGTAGAAGCTCTACCTTCAGAACCCTAGGCTTGGAAGAAAGGGCCCCTGTGTTCCTGCTTCCCCCTGCCGTGGCCTAGAAACTCACTAATCATTTTTTAAAGATTGTATTTATTTACTTTCAGAGAGAGGGGAAGGGAGAACGAAAGAGAGGGAGAGAAACATCGATGTGTGAGAGATACATAGCTAGGCTGCCTCTCGCACGCCCCCTACTGGGGACCTGGCCCCCAACCCAGGCTTGTGCCTTGACTGGCAATCGAACTAGAGACCTTGTGCCCTGGCCGGGAATTGAAGCAGTGACCTACTGGGGACCTGGCCCACAACCCAGGCTGGTGCCCTGACTGGCAATTGAACCAGAGACCTTGTGCCCTGACTGGCAATTGAATCAGCGACCTTTCAGTTTGTAGGTCGGTGGTCAATCTACTGAGTCACATCAGCCAAGGCTCTTTTCTTTTCGTTCCTTTTCTTTTTTAAGTTAAATGAAGAAACCTTGTTCAGAGAAACAATGTGTCCAGTGGACCATTCCTTCACCACCTAGTCTCTTTCATCAAATTCCCTAAGTTTTCCAGCTGCTAATATCCCACCCTCGACCCCCTGGAGCAGAGAGGGCCACCCAGAACTGGAGACAGGGCTTCTGCCACAACCACTGCCCCTGCACTGGGGCACAAAATGCCCTGCACTTCCTATAGTACAAGCCTGTGTTCTCTTCACATCCACTTCCTTGCTTCCAACATGGCCTCCTTACAACTTAATGGCAGAAGTGGTGGGAGGTAGGGGGAAACCTTCTTGCCTACCTAAGGGATAGAGAGAATTTCTTCCTTAGAGCAACTGGCAAGCTCGCGAAATCAGGAGGTTACAGTGTACACTTGACATTGGGGGCAGGACAGCAAAGGAACAGCCTGTTCCATCTCAGATGGACTCCACAGGTCAACAACAGCACTGGGAAGAAAAAAAGAGGTATATTAGCTTTGGCGGCCCACTTAGTCCCCCACAACATTGTTTTTTCTTCCTGGTAAAGTTCTTACTTCCCTTGCTCAACAGCTCTGAAAGTGGAGCTGAGCTAAGATCTTTTGCGAGTTGCTTCATTGAACCTCACACTAACCATGGTTATTAAAGCCAATATACCCTGGCTGGTGGCACAGTGGATAAGGTGCCAGCCTGCGAACCCAAAGGTCACTGGTTCGATTCCCCAGCCAGGGCACATATCCAGGTTGCAAGCCAGGTCTCCAGCCAGGTCCGTAGCTGGAGGCAGGTGAAAGGCAACCATACATTGATGCCTCTCTCCCTCTCTGCCTCTCTCCCTCCCCCTCTCTCTAAAAATAATAAGTACGATTCCCAGCCAGGGCACATAATCAGGTTGCAAGCCAGGTCTCCAGCCAGCTCTGTAGCTGGAGGCAGGTGAAAGGCAACCATACATTGTTGTTTCTTTCCCTCTCTGCCTCTCTTCCTTCCCCTCTCTCTAAAAATAATAAATAAAATCTTTAAAAAAATAAAAATAAAAATAATAAGTAAAATATTTTTTTTAAAGGCCAGTATAAATGAACGAACAGGCTCAAAGAAGTTTCAGTCACCAGCCCAACGCCTTATGAGGTGCAGAACCAGGGTTCCATCTTCCGACTTCTTATTTGATTACTTAACTCTTTCTTTCTCCTTCTGGCTTCTTCTCCCCTGGAGCCCACCTGCCCACCTTCTGGACAGGCTCCCTTTCCAGAAGCTCAAGGAGGGATGGCCACAGTCCGCTCCATGATGCTAGATTTGGAATTGACTCACAGGTCAACAGCTTCCACGTTGCCTGTGCGTTTATGGGTAGCATCAGCCTTAGCTCTTATTACCGCCGGCTAGCCTTGGCTTTCACTGACCCTATCTGTAAAACACAGGTATGCCGTGGAAAGAGCCTAGGCCTCTGCTTCAGCCCCTTTTGTGTTTCAGGTTATTCTAATGCTTTCAAGGTGTGTGACTTTGGGTGAGGGACTTAACTTACCTGAGCTGTCGATTCCTCATCTGGAAAGAGGCTTCTTAGAGCAGGGGTGTTAAACTCATTTTCCCAGGGCGTCACATCAGCTTCGTCGTTGCCTTCAAAGGGCAGAATGGAATTTTAGGACTGTGTAAATGTAACAGTTAAGCAAGCGGGATAGAAACAAGGTGCCGGACTGGATAAAACAAGGTGAAGGGCCAGATCCGGCCCGCGGGCCTTGTGTTTGGCCTTAGAGGCTGGCTAAGTGGGTCAGAAGAAAGAATGCATGGTAAGGCGCACGACACGGTGCTTGGCTTGCTACATGTCCTCTCCTGTAGCTCACCCGTACTCTGGAGGGGATCTAAGCCTAGGAAAATTCCCACAGACCCTAAGCTTCTAAAAGGATCACAGGGAAGGGCCTCAGCCAGGAGCATCCTGGGTCCCTCAGGTCCCCTCTGACATGTACCTGTCTTTGTTCCATCTCCTCCCCCTCCACCGTGGCCATTCTTCTGGTGGGGCTATGGGGCGGGGGCGGCGATGGACCGGGCGGGCACAGAACAGGTGGGTGCAGGCTGGGTGTCCGGCGCTGGGACACAAGTGCTCTGTGTGTAGGGTGGGCGGAAGTCAGGGCGTTTGATCTGAATTCTAAAGGGCGTTGTTCAGGGCCCCACAAAGGTCCCATTGTGCAGACACTGGGTATAAAGCAGCATATGACTCCCCAGCACCGGGCGGCGATGAATTGGGACGCAGGCGCGGACCCAGGGACCACTCCCCCGGCACAGACATGAGACCGTAGGGGACCTGTCTGGGTGGCCTCAGGGATAGGCACTCCCCGAGGTAACAGGGCTGTTTGGGTTTGCCCCAGGTCCAGAGTTAAGGAGCTGGAGGACGGGGAGTGATAGAGGGTGGCTGAAGGCAGAACAAGATGGGCCTGGCAAAGGAGCGGCTAGAGACAAGAATGTTGGATGGAAGGAAAACAGGGCGATGAGGCTCAGGGAAGTCATGTCAAGCGAGTGAAGAGGAGGAGGAGGAAGAGAGGCTGGCAAGGGAGATGCAGTGATGAGGCAAGCCGTGACTGTCCCTTTTCCTTTCCTGTCTCTGGTTCTTGAAAGGGGCTGAGGGCTGTCAGGTGGTGCGACGGTGACCCTCCTCTCTGACGGCTTGCTTTGCGGCTCGTGTGTTGCAGGTGTGAATGAGGCAGGATGAACTGGACGGGCTTGTACACCTTGCTGAGTGGCGTGAACCGGCATTCCACTGCCATTGGCCGAGTGTGGCTTTCCGTCATCTTCATCTTCAGAATCATGGTGCTGGTGGTGGCCGCAGAGAGCGTGTGGGGTGACGAGAAGTCCTCCTTCATCTGCAACACCCTCCAGCCCGGCTGCAACAGTGTCTGCTACGACCATTTTTTCCCCATTTCCCATGTGCGGCTGTGGTCCCTGCAGCTCATCTTGGTTTCCACCCCAGCGCTCCTCGTGGCCATGCACGTGGCTCACCAGCAGCACATCGAAAAGAAGATGCTGCGACTTGAGGGCCATGGGGACCCCCTCCACCTGGAGGAGGTGAAGAGGCACAAGTTCCACATCTCAGGGACACTGTGGTGGACCTATATCATCAGCGTGGTGTTCCGGCTGCTATTTGAGGCCGCCTTCATGTACGTCTTTTACCTGCTCTACCCGGGCTACTCCATGGTGCGCCTGGTCAAGTGTGAGATCTACCCCTGCCCCAACATAGTAGACTGCTTCGTGTCCCGCCCCACAGAGAAAACCGTCTTCACCGTCTTCATGCTGGTCGCCTCCGGCATCTGCATCGTCCTCAACGTGGCCGAAGTGGTGTACCTCATCATCCGGGCCTGTGCCCGCCGCGCCCGGCAGCGCTCCAATCCGCCCTCCCGCAAGGGCTCGGGCTTCGGCCACCGCCTCTCACCTGAATACAAGCAGAATGAGATCAACAAGCTGCTGAGTGAGCAGGACGGCTCCCTGAAAGACATACTGCGACGCAGCCCAGGCACTGGGGCTGGGCTGGCTGAGAGGAGTGACCGTTGCTCTGCCTGCTGATGTCACATGCCCGGCAACGTCCCATCCTGCGCCCCCCCCACCCTGCTCCTGGGCCTCCGTCTCAGATTCTTCCCGGTGGTGGTTGGTGGTCGTGCACACCGGCCAGCCGCTCTCTGCCTGCCGGGGAGAGCGCCAGCAAAAGTCTCCCTTCCCTCCCGACTTGACTTCCCTTCCTCCCCCGGGCATTCTGTCTGAGGTGCTGAAGGGGTGGGGAGCCTCAGGCCACTGGGGTGTTGGTGCTCAAGGTTATTAGGGGTGTGGACAGCTCCTGTGGTCTGTTCTCCTTCCTCTTCCCTCTCCATCTCCGTGGGACCACTGGGGACAAGGCCTAGGATGCTCTGACAGCATCTCCAATGATGAAACTAATCTTAACCCTATGCTGTCAGATATCCTATTTCTGGAGTCACATCAGCAGGGTGGGAATGGAGCAAGTGTAGTGCAGGGAGGGTGCTGTGGGACTGTGGGTGGAGAAGGGAGGGGAGCAAGAAAAGGAGGAGCAGCGTTTGCGGCCTCAAGGAAAAGGAGGACGAGGCTGGGGTGGAGGAGTTAGGGAGGGAGAAAAAAGCAGGCAGATAAATTGAAGTGGGGGGTTGGTCTGGGCTGCCTGTCTCTGGTCCCCAAGGCCCCTCTGTGCCTGAAATGTTTCACATTAAACAGGATTTTACAGTAAACGAAGAGGTGGTGTGTGTGTTTGTCAAGTTCTTTCCCCTGCAACTTCTGACCTCCCCCTGGCTGAGCTGGCCTTGGCTTCTGCTGATCAAGAAAGGAGTGGGCTAAAGACATAGCGACTGGAGGAGCAAAGCTGCAAATAAGGAGCCGCCACTCTCTTGGCCTGCAAAACCAGACCTTGAGCTGTTGTCTGCTGGGTTCTGTTGTTTCGTCTTTTGGATTTTTTTTCCTGTTTTTATTTTTATTTTGTTATTTTTTAAAAGGTTTTACTCATTATTTTTTGGAGAGAGGGGAAGGGGAGGAGAAAGAAAGGGAGAGAAGCATCCATGTATGGTTGCCTTTCACCTGCCTCCAGTTACGGACCTGGCTGGAGACCTGGTTCTGTGCCCTGGCTGGGAATCGAACCAGAGACCCTTGAGTTCGCAGGCCAGTGCTCAATCCATTGAGCCACACCAGCCAGAGCTTGGCTTTCTTTTTTTATCCATTTTAAGTATACAGCTTATTGAGTTCTGGTAATTGTGTGCAGTTTGCTTAAACGTGACCAAAATAGATTATAAAACATTAACATTACCTCAAAAAGTTTCCTTGGGCCCCTTCCTCTGATTTTGAAAAGATTAAAATGACAACTCCCTCTGGAGAAACAGGAAATGAGAGAGCGAAATTCCACAGGTCTCAGAGAGAAGCCCCCGGCTCCCTGCTGCAATCCTGGGGGCAATAGTCCCCTTTCTCCCTTGACATTCATCATTCTAAGCAAACTAACGCCCTGCAAGCCACCCATCTCATTGTGCGGTGACTTTGACCCCTTTTCTCTGGACCTAGCCCCTCACATCTCAGTCCTTCCCCATTCCCTTCCCACAGGGATCAGTGCCCCCCACCCCAGAGTTTCCACTGCAGGTCAAACTGCATACATAGCAATAGTCTCCTGCCAGCATCTCTCCCCAAAGCAGCAGGTAGCCTCCCCTCCTCTGTCAGCTGTGCTGGGAAAATCCCCTGGCTGGGACTTGACAAAGCTGGGTTCCAGTTCTGCTTCCATCACTTCTTAGCAAGGTGTTCCCTTTCCCAAGCCCCAGTTTCCTCGTGAGCACATGGGACTGGCCTCCCACAGCTCTAAACGCCTTTGAACACTCTGCACCTCTGGGATCCTGAAAAGTCTTCCCAGCCTCACCTGTGGCCTCTCCGAGTAAAGGTTTTTCTCCCAGCAAACTTCCCTCCTCTGCTTTCCTACCTCCTAACAGGGAAAAAATGTGTTGCTACTCCCTCTCAGAGGGTGCTGACTGCACGTGGGAAATGTAGAAAGAAAGAGAACATCTGATCGGAAATGCTCCCCTCCGGAATCAGCCTCTCCCTTTGACAGAAAGCATGGAAGCTTTCCTCATTGGAGGCTGTTCCTCCTTTAGAAAAGAGAGAGTAAATAGTCCTTTCCCCCATATTCAGCAATCCAAGAGAAAGCTTTCCCCTCTCTTAAAAGAGATACATTCCAATCTTGGCTGGTGTGGCTCAATGGATTGAGCACCAGCCTGCAAACCAAAGGGTCGCTGGTTCAATTCCCAGTCAGGGCACATGCCTGGGTTGCAGGCCAGGTCTCCAGTTGGGGGCGCCCAAGAGGCAGCCACACACTGATGTTTGTCTCCCTCTCTGTCTCTCTCCTTTCCCCTTGCTCTAAAAGTAAATACATAAAATAGTTACAATTATAAAAGAGAAACATTCCTTTTCTGCAAGAAATTTCCTTGCACCTTAGAAACTGGCATCTACCCTGTCAGAGGAAGAGATCTACACCCGGTGGTGAGGAGAGATCCTTTCTCCTCTTCAATTCCATCCTCTCCCCACAACACAGCACAGCACAGCACAGCACACAGAGCATCTCCGCTCTGTCCAAAAGGCCATCAGGAGAGTTTTCTTTTTTCATTTTCTTTAAGATTTTATTTATTTATTTTTAGAGAGACCAGAAGGGAGGGAGAAAGAGAGGGAGAGAAACATCCATGTGTGGTTGCCTCTCATGTTCCCCCAACTGGAGACCTGGCCCACAACCCAGGCATGTGCCCTGACTGGGAATCCAACCGGTGACTCTTTGGTTCACAGGCTGGTGCTCAATCCACTGAGCCACCCCAGCCAAGGCAAATGTTTCTTTTCTAAATTCCACCCTCACTCCATAGAGGAGCCTCATGCCCTCCTCATACTGAGAGATGCTAACCCAGAAATCTCTTTTCAAAAGATTCTATGAAGCCCTGGCATGTGGCTCAGTGGATAGGGGCCAGCCTGCAAACCCAAAGGTTGTAGGTTCGATTCCCAGCCAGGGCACACAACCAGGTGGCAAACCAGGTCTCCAACCAGGTCTGTAGCTGGAGGCAGGTGAAAGGCAACCATACATGGATGTTTCTCTCCCTTTCTTCCTCCCTCCCAGCCCTCCTCTAAAAATAATGAATAAAATCTTCTTTAAAAAAATTCTATGGGGGAGGGGGGAGGCAGAGGCAAGGAAGGGGAGCAGCTTAGACAAGAACCTAGTATAAAGGAACCATGGACATGGACAACAGGTGGGATTGACTTTGGGGGGAATGGGTGGGTGGGGAGGGGGACGGAGGGGAGCAAAAAGGGGATGGATGTAATACAACAACAATAACATTTAAAAATTAAAATTAAAAAAAAAAAAATTCTATGAGTTCCCTCCAGAAAGAGGCTCCAAGGTGCAGATCAGTGCTTTCCTCTCCAGGGGGCTGTGGTGGGACAATCGAGCTGCCCAGCTGGGAGTTACAGCCCAAAGGACACTTCCTCTTGCGTCCCTGGAACCAAGTAGCTCAGGCCGAAGAAGGCTTGAGTAGCACCAGTGCATGCACTGTAACCCTGGGACCGACCTCTTTATTGGGGGCTCCAGTCACGAGAGTGTAAGGAAGAAAAACAGGAGGCAAGTGGGGCTTGATACTTGCCGCCCAGTAGGGGATGTATTGGGAGGACAATGGAATCAGGACTCCAGGACTCCGGGACTTGGAAGTGGGCTCACTTTATTACTTCTGTCCCCTTAGGCTCATTACACACTTATTCTAAGTCTCAGTTTCCTCGCCAGCAATGTTAGATAATAAACTCTCCTCAGCTCTCTCAGAGCCTTAGGGAGGATCAAAGGAGATGTGCAAAGAGGCTGGTTGGAAACTGTAAACTGAGATAAGATAGTATCTGAAGCACTAAAGACCATAGCCTTAAGGCATGAGAAAACTCGCCAGGAACCAGGAAGAAGGGGGCTGGTTCAGCAAGGCTGGAACTAGCGGAAAGAACTTGGCAATAATAAAGTTGCCTCCCCCCAGGGAACTGCCGGCAGTCAAAACAGCAGAGTTCATGAGATGTTGTAAACTTCTCTCAAGCAAGGGATCTGTCTGACAAGGGGCAGAAAAAGCCTGATAACGGGAGTTGCCAGCACTCTCGCACAGGGTACTTGGTGCTTTTAGGGTCATTTACGGTCTTTCAAGAGGCACCTGTGTGCAGAGCTAGCTATGAGGAGCTGGGAGCAGAGGGACAGAGTCAGCTCCTGGATGAAGGGACAGGCTGAACTAGGCGAGTAGTCAAGGCCCCAGCCAGTGGAGATGGGATTTCAAAGCAGGCTGCAGTATCCATAGAGAATTGGCATGGCAACCATGAACTGATTCACAGGCCCAATCAGATAGCCTGTGTGCACACAGTGGCAGCTAGAGGGGAACGCCTGTTGCCGTGACTGATGCCACACCACCAAAATGCCAGACCTAACCTGTGATAGAGAAGGGACTGCAAATACCTACCAAACTGGGCCCCCTTGGGTCCCTGGACTAGTCCATGCGGAATCTGTCAGGCGGAGAAAGGATTGGGCCATTCTAGGGAAGAAGAATACAGCTGGCAAAAAAACACAGTATCTGAAAGGGTATGATGATGTGGTCTTCAGATTTAGAGTAATAATCTGCTGTGGAGAGTTTAAGAAGTGGAATGGCTAGAGGGGAGACGGGAAAGATAAACTATGGGCAGTTTATAATGGGCCTTATTTGTCACTATAGGGGGTTCAGACTGTCCTCAAGGGGGTGGAAACTATTAAGGTTTCTTTTTAAAATATTTTATTTATTAATTTCTAGAGAGAGAGGGAAGTAGGGAGAGAGGGAGAGAAGCATCAATGTGTGGTTGCTTCCCGTGCGCCCCTAACCAAGGACCTGGCCCGCAACCCACGCATGTGCCCTGACTGGGAATTGAACCAGCGACCCTTTGGTTTGCAGGCTGGTGCTCAATCCATTGAGCCACACCAGCCAGGGCAAGGGTTTTTGTTTGTTTGTTTGTTTAGATTTTATTGCTTTATTTTTAGAAAGGGGGAAGAGAGGGAGAAAGAGAGGAAGAGGATCGGCTGCTCCTCTCATGCCCCCAACCAGGGACCTAGCTAGCCCACTACCCAGTCATGTGCATTAACCAGGAATTGAACCGGTGACCCTTTGCTTTGTGGGATGATGCCCAACCCATTGGGCCATGCTGGTCAGGGCCCATTAATGGTTTTCAGAAGGGGAGTGCTGTTTTCAGATTTGTGGTTTGGGAGCTCACCCCCGGCAGGCACACGGAATGTAGATTAGGGACTGGGATGGAAGATGCAGAATGGCCAGCTGTGTGTAGCCCAGGTAGGGTCTGTAAGACTAGGACAGTGGCACAAGGAATAAAACAGCTGTGAGAGGCAGTTGGGATGTAGGTTCTGCAACAGGACTTGATGCCTGAGTGCGGGGAGGTAAAGGAGCCAAAGATAATTGGACATTTCCTCCTTCTTCCTAGATTGCCAGATTCCTCATCATTCAAGACTCAGCTCAAGTGCCATTTATTGTGTGAAGCTTTCAAGTCTCTCCTCTCTGCCAACTGCACCCCCTGTCTCTCAGCAAGAATGAGTCTCCCTCCCCTTCAGAATTTCTGCCGTACATTGCAGTGTGTGTCGATTAGAGTGCTCATCAAATTGTGTGGTAATTAGTTGCATAACCTTAATAGATAGGAGGCGCTTAGCCTGTTTGGTTAAGGGCAGTAGGGAAAGGACTTAGGCGCGTTCCAAGGTTCAGCATCTTGAAAGAATAGTGTGTGCTCAGTGTGACTAGGGCAGAGAATGGGGTCAAGGGAGGTCATACTAGGAGGTGAGCAGAGTGGGGCAGGGTAGGTTAGGGCCAGTTCGTGAAGGGTCTCTCACAGAACTTCTGTGCACAGAAGTTCTCGCAGGAGTTTGAACTCTCAGTTATCACATGCAGGACCCCTGTGACTTCAAAGCCAGGGCCCTTACTAGACTTACAGACAATTCTGTACTCATAATTTTAGACTGACCGTAGGGATTTTCAGTAGACCCAGGTCAGGGCAGACCTTTGCACAAATAGATGCATTAAGGTTGATAATCAACTATGGAAGAAAGGGCAGTGATTTGACGGAGGACTGCAAGGACAAAGGGCAATTTACAAAGGATGGTGACAATGGTTCTTCATTCCAACTGGAGTCTCTGTTGGAGAGAGGTCTGTACAGAGTAGTGATTTAAGAGTATGGTCTGGTGCCTACCTGTGTGACTTTGGTTAAGTTCCTCAGCCACATTGCCTCAGTTTTCTCATCTGTCACACAAAGACAATGACCCTATGTCACAAGGGCTTGCAGTGAAGATTAAAGGCACTAATTATGTGGCACTTGTAAATTCTTGCAAGTGTGTGCTATTAGGGTTGTTAGGGTTTCATCTCGCTCTTTGCCATCGTGCAACAATTCACCAACTTTCTCAAACTCTGAGTCGACTTTTTTTTTTTTAAGATTTTATTTTTAGAAAGAGGGGAAGGGAGTGAGAGAGAGGGAGAGGGACATGTGAGAGATACATTCATCAGTTGCCTCTCACACGCCCCCAACCAGGGGCCAGGCCCCGCAACCCAGGTATGTGTCCTGACTGGGAATCGAACCGGCAGCCCTTTGGTTCACAGGCCAGCGCTCAGTCCATTGAGCCACACCAGACAGGGCTGAGCTGAACTTTTTGCCACAGCTAATTAGCATGCTTTCTTGAGTGTTTAGTTGTCAATTGCCAGGTGTGTATGTGCTTAAGTAGGCAAGCCAGCATGTTTGCCTACACATGTTGGAATACACATGACCACATTTGTGTATATACGTGGCAGGATGGCTGGGAAAGGCGTCAATGCTTAATGTACTATAGTTTTAATGAAAAGGATGTGTCTTAATCATAATATAGTCTGAAACTTTATTATCAGACTTAGAGATCACTTAGATGGATGAAAGGAAAGGAGGCTGTTTATGGAGCACACAGTCTGGACCAGATCTGGTGCTAAATTAAGCACTTGCATACATAATTTCAGCAGCCCCCAGGTAGTTATTATTGCACCCATACGTGAAGATGGCAATGGTGGTTCAGAGAGGGTAGGTGATCTATCCAAAGTTGTGGATCTAGAATTAAAACCTGCCCTGGCTGGTGTGGCACAGTGGATTGAGCGCCAGCCTGCAAACCAAAGAGTCATTGGTTCGATTCTCAGTCAGGGCACATGCCTGGGTTGTGGACCAGGTCCCCAGCTGGGGGCATGCAAGAGGCAACCACACATAGATGTTTCTCCCTCTCTCTTTCTCCCTGCCTTCCCCTCTACCTATAAAAATATAAATAAAATCTTTTTTAAAAAATGGGCTAATCCAAAAATCTGGGCTGTCTCCTCGATACCAAAGTAATCAGTCTATGCTGCCTTAGGGAGTGTTTCAGGACATAGTGGTGGGGTGGGGTGGGAGAAGTTCACTATGAAATAATATCTCTAAGTATTAACCTGCTGGAAAACAAAGTGTGCTTTGGGGGTTCCCTAAGGTCAAGGGGAGAAACAGTGGTGGCTTCAAAAGCTTACCTTGATTGAGGAATTTGGAGGGTAAGGGTTCTGAATAACTGTCTTTCCCCATCTGCCCTGCACCCCCTGAATTGCTTTACTTGTAAGGATGGACAATTTCTGGCTCCTGCTCCAGGCGGGAGATGCCCTCTGGCTTGCAGGGCGTCTCCTTCCTCAGTTTTCACCAACTTGTGAAGACATGCCTGGTTTTCCAGCAGGCGCCCCTTCTCCCTTGTCCCTCCCCCCACCTTCCCTTCAAGGGACAAAGCTTTCTCATGCCACAATTAAAGTCTTGCAATGCAGATGCCTTGGAGAATTTAGGCCAACTAAAACGCATTCTCACTAAAATATAATCAGTAAGCCAACAAGCAAGGCCTGCTAATGCCTCTTCTGGACTCTTTCTCTTCTGCAAATGTGTGCCCTCCCTTCAGGCCTTGCTGATAATGCGGACAATGAAAGCTAATGTTTGGTTTTTGTTTGTTAAACTGTTGACACTATTACAGGTGTCCCCATTTCCTCCCCCTTTACCCACTCCCACCCAGGCCCCCACTCCCTTCCCTCTGGCCGTCACCACATTGTTGTCTGTGCCTGTGGGTCACGCATAAACATTCCTTTGCTAATCCGTTCACCTTTTATTATCCAGCTCCCCACCCCTTCCCCTCTGGCAGCTGTCAGTCTGTTTCCTGTGTCCCTGCCTTGGTTTCCATTTTGTTCCTCAGTTTATTTTGTTCATTACATCCCACATACAAGTCAGATCATATGGTATTTGTCTTTCTCTGACTGAAAAAGCTACTGTTTACTAAGCACTGACTGTGTGCTGGGCACCGTGCTAACCAGTAGCTCCCTTAATCCTCACCCCAGGTTGGAGTAAGCTCCATTATCGTCCCTGTTTAAAGGTGAAGAAACTGAGGTCCGCACAGGTTAAGCAACTTGCCCAGGCCACACAACTAGGAAAGAAGGGCCTCGCTGGGGAACGGGAACTCATGTCCGCCGGGTGCTGAAGGCAAAGCTTGGAATGTTTCTACTCCCCTGCGTCCCTGTAACTGGCCTCCTGGATTTCCCCAGGACTTGATTCTCCCTCACCTCGCCCAGATATGCTAGACTCACCTTAAAACATGAAGGATAGCCTGCCAATTCTTTGTGAAAATCCTTCACTGGCTTTCCATCGCTTTGAGGAGAAAGCAGGACTGCTCTGCGTGGTGAGGACCGAGGGCTTTCCCAGGGTCCTGGGTTTTCATTGCTAAGATTAGGCCCACTTGTCATGAACACCCAGCTCCCACGTCACCTCTGTGGTCTTGCTTTCTGGGTAGAGAAATAATAACTATCACATTCTACCAAGGGTCAAGACTAGAGTGAGGTTCCCTGGCTGGTGTGGCCCAGTGGATTGAGCGCCAGCTTGCAAACCAAAGTCACTGGTTTGATTCCTGGTCAGGGCACATGCCTGGGTTTCCAGCCAGGTCCCCAGTTGGGGGCAAAGAGAGAGGCGGTTGATTGATGCATCTCTTGCACATGGATGTTTCTCTCCCTCTCTTTCTCCCTCCCTTCCCCTCTTCCTAAAAATAAATAAAAATTTTTAAATATTAAAAAAAAAGACTAGTGTGAGGCAATTGAGGCGCCAAGGCCGCCACATTTCAGGAGGCATTCGCTTACCTCAGGGCTATGCAAATGCCTACCTATACTTGCATGGCCCGGGCAGTGAGACCCTGCTTGTATTTTGCTCCCCAGGTACTTTGATTGCCCTGCCCTTGTCCCAGCCCTGATTTTCCCATTAGACTAAGGAATTCTCAAGAGCAGACTCCCAAGTTTTTACTCAGCATGGGATAGACATCTAGTTGAACAAATGACATCAGGACCTTCTCTGTTCCAGCAGGGGAAAGAGGTAGGATAACCAGGTGGCTTTGGGCCCTGATGAGGATGGGAGAGGAGGGAGAAGGCAGATTTAATAGCCTTCATCTTGGCCTGGGGTATGAGGACAGCTTGTCATCAGGCAGTTCTGCCTTAGGCATCTGGTGGCTTTGGGGCTTCTCTCTTTCACTTCCTTTCTCTGGTTAACTGGAGATATTCTCCAAGGCACCTTTTTTTGTCCTCTTCTCCCTTCATTCTATCCCCCCTCCCCCACTCATCGATCTTGTCCACTCCCAGAGCTTTAGCTAGGAGCTTTCCGAAGATGACTTCTAAACTGACACCTTATGCATTATGCTAAGTGAAATAAGTCAGACAGAAAGACAAATACTGTGTGATCTCACATGTGGAGTCTACAGAAGCTGAACTCACAGAAACAGAGAGTAAAATGGCGATTTCTAGAGGCTGGAGGGGGGTACAGGTTAAATTGGGAGATGTTGATCAAAGGGCACAAACTTCCTGTTGTAAGATGAATTAAGTTCTGGGGAGCTAATGTACACCACGGTGACTATAGTTAACAGTACTCTATTATATACTGGCAAGTTGCTAAGAAGGCAGATCTAAAATGTTCTTGCCACAAAAAAAGAAATGGTAATTATATGTTAGGAAGGTGGAGGTGTTAGCTAGTGCCACTGGGTGGTCATCATTTTGCAACACATGTGCATCAAAGCAACACGGTGTGCACTTTAAACTCGAGCAATGTTTCATTTCAATTGCATCCCTACAAAGCTGGAAAAGAGAGGCACTTGGTCTCTCTTCTGTGCCTCAGACCCTCATTTCTAACTACTTAGTATATATGGTAACATCTAGCATCCATATTACTCTTTGTGTGCATTTTTACATCTGATCTTTTCCTGTGAGAAAGTTGGGGCAGAATATAAATGCATTTTTAGATGAGGTGCAAGGAGGTGGGCTTACCCAAGTGTTAGGGGCAGAGCTATGATTACAAGCTCAAGTTTGTCTGGGAATTTATCTGAAGAAACCTGAAACACTAAATTCAAAAGGATATTAGTACCCCTATGTTCATTATTTACAATATTATTTACAATAGCCAAGCATTATTTACAATAGCAGCATTATTTACAATAGCCAAGATATGGAAGCAAGGTTGCAAACCAGGTCTCCAGCCAGGTCCATAGCTGGAGGCAGGTGAAAGGCAACCATACATTGAGGTCTCTCTCCCTCTTTGCCTCTCTCCCCTCCCCTCTCTCTAAAAATAATAAATAAAATCTTTTTAAAAAGATATGGAAGCAGCCCAAGTGTCCATCAGTAGATGAGTGGGTAAAACAGCCATGGGACATTTACACATTGGAATTCTACTCGCCATAAAAAAAGAAGAAAATTTCACCCTTTGCAACAGCATGGATGGACCTGGAGAACATTGTGCTAAGTGAAAAAGCTAGTCAGAGAAAGACAGTTACTGTATGATTTCATTCATATGTGGAATCTAAGAAACAAACTGAAGCACCAATCAAATAGAAACAGACTCATAGATAGCAGGTTGACAGCTATGGGGATGGTTAGGGGGTGAAGGGATAAAGCAAAAAGAAAAGATTAAAAAAAAGAGAAAGAACTCATGGACATAGACAACAGTGTGCAGGGGTAATGGGGGTGGGTGAAGGTGGAAGAGGGTGTGAGAGGATAAATGGTAATGGGAAAATACAATTTAAAAAGGCAAAAAAATAAAAAATAAGTTTGGGTGTTCTTTCTGTTCTGCCATGTTGTGCGGTTCCCCCATATGGATGGTTCAATGGAGTCTCAAACCCATGATCAAAACCTCAAGTTGCTACTTGCTTCTTCCCACTTCTCGGCCAAAAAAAAAAAAAAAATCCCCAAATAAAAAACAAAACCCCGACCAGTTTCCAACTTGGTTAAATACATTACTCTCCCAATAAAAACATGCTATTCACGCTTCATGTACAATTCTTCCCTCACCCCCAGTTTCTACCGACTCAAACTTCAAAATGTCTGCAACTCATCTGAATCTATTCCCTCTTTTCCTTCTATACTTCCATAGCCGCCACTGAAGCCTCCATTAAGTCTTAGCCACACTCTTTTCACTGATCTCCTGGACTTCAGACCTGCCTCCACCCCCACCCTTAGTATTGTTCCAGGATCTCCTCCCTAAGTTCCTAATTAATTCCCTGGTTGGAAAACCTCAGCCTTTGACAGTGCTAGTCCCTAACTCCTCCCACTGACTCTTTGAGGCCCAGGTCAAATGCTACCTCCCTCAGAGAACTAGGAAGATAACCTCCCTATAATCTTAAAAATGAGTTCCTTATCCTCTGCTCTCCCACAGCACTAGGTAACTTCTGCCTCTTACAACTAACTGCAGCAGTATGGCTCCCCTGTAGCCTGGGAACCTGCTGGGGATAGTTACTGAGGTCTAATTAATCTTTGTCTTCTCTGAATCTAGGTCCTTAAACGTAGTAGGTCCTTAATAGATAGCTGTGGAATAATTTTTTCCCCTTAGCTGTCTGGAAACTTGTTATAAAAAGGACCATATTCCTAACGGATTCATTCAGCAAGATTAGATTAAAAAAAAAAAAAAAAGACTCTCCCTAGCTGGTGGCTCAGTGGATTGAGCACCAGCCTGCGAACCCAAGGGTCGCTGGTTCAATTCCCAGTCAGGGCACATAACCAGGTTGCAAGCCAGGTCTCCAGCTGAAGGCAGGTGTAAGGCGACCATATGTTGATGTTTCTCTCCCTTTCTTCCTCCCTCCCTTTCCCTCTCTAATAATGAATAAAATATTTTTAAAAAATGACTCTCAAACGAAGGTGGGACACCACTTCTTCATGCCTTCAGAGATCCCAAGTTGTC
>PVIW01005628.1:0-42258 GCA_004026585.1 Noctilio leporinus
CTGGCTTATTTCACTAAGCATAATACTCTCCAGTTCCATCCATGTTGTTGCAAAGGGTCCAAGTTCCTTCTTTCTTTCTGCTATATAGAATTCCATTGTGTAAATGTACCAAAGTTTTTTGATCCAATCATCCACTGATGGGCACTTAGGCTGTTTCCAGCACTTGGCTATTGTAAATAGTGCCGCTATGAACATAGGTATACATAGGTTCTTATGAATTGGGGTTTGAGGATTCTTTGGGTATAGTCCAAGTAGTGGAATTGCTGGATCAAAAGGCAGTTCCATTTTTAGTTTTTTAAGGAAACCCCATACTGTTTTCCACAGTGGCTGCACCAGCCTACATTCCCACCATTCCCACCAACAGTGTCTGAGGGTACACATTGCCCCACATCTTCGCCAACACTTGTTGTTTGTTGATTTGCTAATGATTGCCATTCTGACAGGTATGAGGTGGTAACTTATTGTGGTTTTAATCTGCATCTCTCTGATGACTAGTGATGTTGAACATTCTTTCATATGCTGCTGGGCCCATTGTATATCTTCCTCAGTGAGTTGTCTGTTCAGGCCCTTTGCCCATTTTTTAATTGGGCTGTCTGTCTCCCTGGTGTTGAATTGCATTAGTTCTTTATATATTTTGGAGATCAAACCCTTGTCTGAGGTATCATTGGCAATTATGTTTTCCCATACAGTTGGTTCCCTTTGAATTTTGCTGATATTTTCTTTAGCTGAACAGAAACTTTTCAATTTCATATAGTCCCATTTGTTGATTCGTTCTTTGATTTCCTTGCCCTTGGTGAAGTATCAGTGAACATATTTTTGCGTAGGATGTCCAAAAGTTTACTGCCTATATTTTTCTCCAGGACCTTTATGGTGGCAATGCTTATGTTTAAATCCTTTACCCATCTTGAGTTTATTCTGGTGTATGGTGTAAGTTGGTGGTCTAGTTTTATCTTTTTGCATGTTGCTGTCCAGTTCTCCCAACACCATTTGTTGAAGAGACTGTTTTTACTCCATTTGATGTTCCTTCCCCCTTGGTCAAATATCAATTGACCATAGAGTCCTAGGTTAATTTCTGGGCTCTCTATTCTGTTCCATTGGTCTATATGTCTATTATTATACCAGTACCGGGCTGTTTTGATTATAGTAGCCTTGTAGTATTGTTTGAAGTCCAGTATTGTGATTCCTCCTACCTTGTTCTTCTTTCTCAAGATTGCTGTGGCTATTCATGGGCGTTTTTGGTCCATATAAATTTTGAAGTATTTTTTCTATTTCTGTGAAGTCTGTCATTGGTATTTTAGTTGGGATTGCATTGAATCTGTAGATTGCTTTGGGTAGTATGGACATTTTAATGAAGTTAATTCTTCCCATCCATGAACATTTATTTGTATCTTCCTTCATTTCCTTCTTCATTTTGTTCTGTAGTTTTCTGAGTACAGGTCTTTTACCTCCTTAGTTAAGTTGATTCCGTGGTACTTTATTTTTCTTGTTGCTATGGTAAATGGGATTTGTTTTTCTGCATCTATTTCTGTTGTTTCATTATTGTATACAAAAATGCTTTTGATTTCTGGATATTGATTTTATAGCCAACCATTTTGCTAAATTTGCCTATTGGGTTGAGTAAGTTTTTGGTGGAGCCCATCGGGTTTTGTATGTACACTATCATATCATCTGCAAATAATGACAGTTTGACTTCCTCCTTTCCAATTTGGATACCTTTGATGCCTTTTTCTTCTCTGATGGCTATAGCTAGAACTTCTAAGACAATGTTGAATAGAAGTGGAGAAAGTGGGCAGCCTTGTCTCATTCCTGATCTTAGGGGGAAAACTTTCAGGTTTTGTCCATAAAGTATGATGTTGGCTTCAGGTTTCTCATAGATGTTGAGGTATGCTCCCTCTATTCCTGTTTTGCTGAGGGTTTTTATCATAAATGGTTGCTGCACTTTATCAAATGCTTTTTCAGCATCTATTGATCTGATCATATGGTTTTTATCTTTCAATTTGTTGATGTGGTGTATTACATTTTTTGATTTACGTATGAGTGTTGTACCATCCTTGCATCCCTGGAATGAAACCCACTTGCTCATGGTGTATGATCTTTGTAATATACTTCTGAATCTGATTGGCCAATATTTTGTTGAGAATTTTAGTATCCATGTTCATCAGAGATATTGGCCTGTACCTTTCTTTCTTAGTTGTGTCTTGTTCTGGTTTTGGGATTAGAATAATAATGGCCTCATAGAAAGAGTTTGGGAATCTTCCCTCTTCCTGTATTTTTTGGTATTGTTTGAGGAGGATAGGAGTTAGTTCTTCTTTAAATGTTTGGTAAAATTCACCTGTAGCCATCTGGTCCAGAGCTTTTGTGCTTTGGGAGATTTTGGATGACTTCTTGAATTTCACTAGTTGTTATTGGCCTATTCAGGCTTTCTGCTTCTTCTGGGTTCAGTTTTGGTAGATTATACCTTTCCAGAAATGTGTCCATTTCATCCAGGTTGTCATATTTTTTGTCATAGAGTTGTTTGTAGTAATTTCTTACTATCTTTTGTATTTCTGAGGTATCAGTTGTGATTTCTCCTCTGTCAGTTCTGATTCTGTTTATTTGGGTCCTCTCTCTCTTTTTCTTGATGAGTCTGGATAAAGGTTTGTCAATTTTGTTTATTTTTTCAAATAATCAGCTCCTGGACCTGTTGATTCTTCGAATTGTAGTTTGAATCTCTGAGTTATTTAGTTCTGCTCTGATCTTGATGATTTCCTTCCTTCTACTTGCTCTAGGCTTTGTTTGTTTTTGCTCTTCTAGTTCTTACAGCTTTGTGGTTAGGTTGTTTTTATAAACTTCTTGTGACCTTTTTAGGAAGGGCTCTATTGCTCTAAATTTCCCCCTGAGAACTGCCTTTGCTGTATCCCATAGGTTTTGGGCTGTTGTGTGTTCATTGTCATTTGTTTCCAGAAACTTTTTTATTTCATCTTTGATCTCATTTTTAACCCCTTCATTGCTGAAAAACATATTATTCAGTCTCCATGAGTTAGAGAAATTTTGGTTTTTTCCCTTGAGATTGGTTTCTAGTTTCAAGCCATTGTGATCTGAGAATATGCTTTGTATGATTTCAATGTTCCTGTATTTGTGGAGGCTTGTCTTGTGACATACTATGTGGTCTATCTTGGAGAATGATCCATGTGCATTTGAAAAGTACGTGTATTTTGCTTCTTTAGGGTAAAAGACTCTGTATACATCAGTTAGGTCCATTTCCTCTAGAGTGTTGTTCAATGCCACAACATCTTTGGGGATTTTTTGTTTGGAAGATCTGTCCATTGTTGATAGTGGGGTATTAAAATCCCCTACTATTAGTGTGTTGCTGTCTATATCTTTCTTAAAGTCTTCCAAGATTTTTCTTATATATTTCGGAGCTGCTATGTTGGGTGCGTATATGTTTATTGAGTTATTTCTTCTTGATGGATTGTTTCCTTAAGTATTATGAAATGTCCATCTTTGTCCCTTTTCATGTCCTTCATTGTAGAATCTATTTTGTCTGAAATCAGTACTGCTACTCCACCTTTTTTTGTGTGTCCATTTGCTTGATATATATATTTCCATCCCTTCACTCTCAATTTGATCTTTTGTTCCGAGGTGGGTCTCTTGAAGACAGCATATATGTGGGTCATGTTGTCTTATCCATTTGGCTACCCTATGCCTTTTGATTGGTGCATTTAATCCATTTACATTTAAGGTTATTATTGATTGATACTTATTCATTGCCATTTTCCCCCTTTGTATCTGTATTGCTCTTTGGCTTTCTCTGTTTCTTCATTTTATTTGTTTATTTATTTTTAAAGCAGACCCTTTAGCATTTCTTGCAAAGCTGCTTTTGTAGAGATGTATTCTTTTAGTCTTTTTTTGTCTGGTAAATTCCTTATTTCTCCTTCTTTCTTGAATGAGAGCCTTGCTGGGTAGAGTATTGTTGGTTGCAGGCCTTTGTTTACCATGACTTGAAATACTTTTTGCCATTCCCTTCTGGCTTGAATTGTTTCTGTTGAATAATCATTTGATGGCCTTATTGGAGCCCCTTTATATGTTATTTGTCATTTCTCTCTTGATGCTTTTAGGATTCTCTCTTTGTCTTTGAAATTAGCCATTTTAATAATAATGTGACTTGGTGTTGGTCTGTTTGGGTTGATCCTCATTGGGATCCTCTGTGCTTCCTGAACTTGATTAATGTTTTCACTCATCATCTTAGGTAAATTTTCTATCATGACTCTTTTTGAGCAAGTTTTCCATTCCTTGTTTCTCATCTCCTTCTGGTATCCCTATGATATGGATGTTGTTACATTTCATGTTGTCCTTCAGCTCTCTTAAAACTCTCTTCAATGTTGTTCAGCCTTTTTTTTATTCTCTTGTACTATCTTGGAGTATTTGTCTACATTTTCCTCCAACTGGCTGATCCGGTCCTCTGCTTCCTCTAGCGTACTGTTGATTCCTTCTACTGTATTCTTCAATTCAGAAATTGTATTCTTCATTTCCTCCTGGCACTTATTGATAGTTTCTATGCCCTTTTTTCATGCTGTTGTAGCTCTCAGTAAGTTTCTTGTAACTTCTCTGGAGTTCTTTGTAATTTTCCTGGAGTTGTTTATAGTTTTCTTTGATGTGGCTGAGCTCATTGTGCTTCTCTATCATCATTCTTTTGAATTCCTTATCTGATATTTCAGGTGCCTCTGTTTCATTTTGTGGTATTTCTGGGGATTCTTCCTTTCCTTTTGGTGATGGACTGAATCTTTTTTTTTTTTTTTCCCCATTTTGGGTGTCTGTTGTTGCTTGCTTTTTATATTTTTGTTTTTTCCTTGGATTAACCTGCTTTGCTTCCTTGTCTTTGTTGAGTACCTTTCTGTGTTAGGATATTTGTGGAGTTCAATGTTGCAGTCTCCCTCATTTTATCCACTTGTTGTTCTTGGTGTGGCCTTTCTTTGGGCTTTCTGGTTGTGTTCTGGACCTGTGGGCTTTTAGCAGGAAGAAAAGGAAAAGGAAAAAAACAAAGGAAAAAAGAAACGTAAAAGATAATAATGATTAGAAGAAAGGGTTTAGATGGCTGTTCACCTTTAATAATCCCTGATTGGTCCAGATGGAGCCAGGACCTGAGGGCTTTTAGCAGGGGGAAAAAAACCCCAACTATATATATATATGATAAGCAAAAAGGTTTTAGGTGGCTGTTCCCCTTTAATGATCCCTGATTGGTCCAGGTGGAGCCAGGACCTCTGGGCTTTAACAAGAAGAAAAGAAAAACAAAAAAACAAAAAAGGAAGGAAAAAAAGAAAAAGGAAGAAAGAAAAGAATAAAGAAAGGGTTTAAGTGGCTGGGGAAGGGAGGAATACTTAGATTAGGACTGGGAATGCTTTGTAGCTAGAGAGTAAGTAGACTTTAAATTAAGAGTCGGGGGAGGGTCTAGGGTATTTAGGTGGATTGAGATAGGGGGGATTAAAAATATGTGAGAAGTAACTTTTGAAAAGGATATGTTGGGGATTATTAGTTCATGTAGCTCTCGGTATAACTCAGGTACTTGAGATTAGCAGCCATCCATTTCCTGAGGCTGCCTCTTTTTCTTGGTCAGGTCTCTGCAGTCTACAGTCTAGCTGGTCTTGGCGTGGCAGGGCCTATGATTGTCACAGTCAGGGCTGATTCTGAGTGTAAGCCCCTAGATAGGCTGGGCCTTCAGTAGCCTAGCTGGGTTTTAGGGCTGCTGGTATTCTGGAGCCCACAGGGTGTCCCCTCCCACTCCTGGCAGATGTTCCTGCCTGTGATGGGCACCTGGAACCCCTGCAGGGCAGCCTGCAACCTTGCTGGTTCCTCTGATGACTGGCCCTTCCCCCGCAGCTCTTGGAAGTGGCAGCCCCCTCCTTCCAACAGTGCCTGGGGTCTGCCAACACTGCCCAGCTCCCCTGGGTGAGAGCCAATCCTCCAAGCAGACTAGCTCTCCGAGGAGTCCTTTAAGCCGCCTCTGTGATGCGCCTCTCCCAGGCATCTGGGGCCTTCGTCCCTGGCAATGGTTGAGTCAGTTGCGCCAGCTACAAGTTCCAGGCTCGCAGTTTGGAGTTTCTGCGGGAGCCTGGGGGCCTGTGTGGGTGCGCAGGGCTGGGCCTCCCCCCTCGCAGGGGCTTCAAGCTGCTGTTTCCCCTGTGGCCCAGCAGCACCATTTTTGGCCCTCTCGCAGCCCTGGCCGGTGCACTTCCCTGCTCCCCCGCTCCTGTTCCCCACAGGACTCTTCTCCTCTGCCTCTGACCCAGTGAGGAGCTTTCTTTCCCTGTTGCTGTGTGAGTCTCTCACACAGTCCCTCCCCTGCAGGAGTTCAATTCCTCATTCCCTCCGGTGTTTGCCCTTGCTTCCCACAGTTCTCTGTTCAGATTTATTTGTAGTTGCCAGGGAGCCTGGAGCTGGCTTCAGTTACACACGCCCCTCTGGGTAGAGCAGCCACTGCCCAGAGCTGACCTTGGCCCACCAGCTGGTAGGTCCAGAACCCCCTCATCTGCTCTCTTGCAGGTCTCCGCTGCCTCTGGGCTGTGCTCCCTTGAGTCCAGATGCTAACTGCTCCAATTCTTAGGGACCTGAAGATGTCTCACACTCCCTATCCTGTCCTCCAGCTTCTCTGGTACTCAAGAACACCATCAGCACTTGTTCTCTACTCTGTTGCCATCTTTGATCTCCCAAAGTTTCTTTAAAGAAATCAGCTGACAGTGTTATAGGGACACCGTTTGTAGGTAACTCTCTTCTTTTCTCTTGCTGCTTTTAAGATTCTCTATCTTTAACTTTTGCCATTTTAATTATGATGTGTCTTGGTGTGGTCCTTCTTGGGTCTAGCTTGTTTGGGGTTCTCTGTGCTTCCTGAGCTTGTACGTGTATTTCATTCACCTAATTTGGGAAGTGTTTCTTCATTATATTTACACATTTAAAATTTTTTTTTTGCTTTTCCTCTTCTTTTGGCACCCCTATGACTCGGATGTTGGCACATTTAAAGTCATCCCAGAGGTTCCTAAGCCTCATTTTTTTCAATTCTTGTTTTTTTTGTTCTGTACTGGTTGACTGTTTATATCTTCCTGATGTTCCAAATCATTGATTTGAATCCCAATTTCTTCCCCTCACCATTGGTTTTGTGTGAATCTTCCTTAATTTCACTTAGTCTAGCCTGGCTTTCAGTTCTTCCCTTCTGCATTTGCCATACTCAAGCATATCTGTCAAATCTGTGAGCACTTTTATCACCAGCATTTTGAACTCTGCATTTGTTAGGTTGGCTATCTCCTCATCACTCAGTTCTACTGTTCCCTCTTTTGGGCCATAGTTGTCTGTCTCCTCAACTTGACAGACATCTGTATTTGCCTCTGTGTCTTAGGTAGAACTGTCACACATGTTATGTTCTAAGGGGTAGAGCCTTAGGTATTTGTCAGTGCTGACAACCCTTTCACCATGCTGTGATACTGTATGTGGGGGAGGGGTCTGAGAGGGAACAGTGCTGCTTCATCATCACTTGCCCCTTTTCCCGGCACTTTTCCCACTTTCTGTATGAGACTGGAACCTCTCTACCTATTGCCCTCACCATGGTTTCCAGGATGGGTGCTTCTGCAGACAATCTAGGACCTCTGCTCCAACCCCCATTGGTTTTCATAGTCAGATGCAATGAGGCTTATCTTCCTCCCACCCCACCATGGTAGCACTCCCTAGGTGTCCCTACTTTTTAAAAAGTGTGATTGTACTTTCTGCCAGGCAGCCACAGCCACTGCCCTGCTGCAACAATAAGGCCACTGAACCGCATCTTCCCTGTCCTGCTTTGCCCTTCCTACCTTTCTGGATGAGTATTTCTTCTATCTTTGTTGGATTTGCATGCAGCTTGATTTTCTGGAACTTCTGGTTTTCTCTAGTTTTGAGGTAGATGTATTCCTTCTTAGTTGTGGAGGGAGATCCAGTGTGTCTACCTATGCCTCCACCTTGGCTGGAAGCCAAGTTTAACCTTCTTACCACAGGGCATGGACCTGGTTTTAGCTGCCTCTCTATCCCCAGAACATGGTGCAGCTTCAGAAACCTAGTAGGTACACTTTTGTTATATTTTCCCCCACTTACTACATGCATCTAAAACCACTTAGCTGGTTTTATTTTAATATCAGTATTGCTCTGCTCCTTGCCCCTGCAGTGCCCATTCCAGCCATGTGTTACTGCAAGTATGAGGGGTGGCAAGTGAGGCCTTGACCTGGGCCATAGGGGCAACACTGTTCACTAAGCTCCTGTGGCCGAAGCAACCAGATGACCTACTTTTTATGGCTGGCTCTCCTCTTCCCTCCTGGTTTCCTTGCCTAATTCCCAAACCTCCTAATGAGGATCCTGCTTGATCCTTGACTTCTTTAGTCCTGGTTGCTTCTTGTGGCACCAGCCTTGATGATACATTTCTAAGGAATTGACTCTATGCCTTGCTTTGACCTTTGCCAAAGGGCAAAGGACTGACCCTGAAGCCCCCTTGCCTGAGATCCTGATCTTTGGCTGACCTCTGCCCTTCTGCCTACAGAACATACCTCACTCTGCACTGTCTTACCAATCCCCTAGTCTGCTGTGACCACTTATTTTCCAAACATAATAAAATTGCCCAGAAGTTAACTTGTTTCATGGATTCTCTAGTTATAACTTTGTTCAATGTGCCTGTGACACTCACCTGTCCCCTCATCCTTTTCCATCAAATTATTACCATACCTTTATCTGCTTGGACACTGTCTGTCATTACCTGGTGTCATTCCAGTCTTAATTTACTACACTGTATTGGGTCTCCATTCTCCTTGGTCTCCTTATTTATTTGCTTTACATTCTATTGTACATATTGTGGAAACCTCATCAAGTATTCTTGGAATGAGGCGGAAACATAGTAAGTATCCTTTTCTATTTTATATTTACCCATAGAGTAGACCTGGCTTAGGAAACAATTCCTGACAGCCCTGTTGAGGAGATTTAGATTTAAAAATCTAAAGATAAACATATTCAATTATTTTTCTATTTCACATGTCTAAACTCATCACAAAGCAAAGACTTTTGGTTAGTAAAAACTATGCATCATTGCTTCAGGGATGCATCAAAAAGCAATACCCTTTGGGCTATAATGTTATGAAAATGAGAATTGTTTAATGCACAAACTTTTTTACACTGGCCTTGTAGATCTTAAAAATTAATTACTAGGTAGCATATTTTACTCCTCAAAAAGCTAGGAGATAAAGAAAAGCAAATTTTAAGTGAGAGCCAGGGGTCCTTTTACACATTAATATCTCAAAGTCCAGAGGATAGGCATGTCATGTGGCTTCTTCCAAGCTGCTGACCCTCACCACCCTCTCTCCTCAAGGCTGGAGCACAGAGCAGGTGAGGGGGATTTTTGGAGGAAAGATGGGTACTGGGAGGAGGGGACAAAGGGAAAAAATAGGGACAACTGTAATAGCATGACCAATAAAATGTACTTTTTAAAAAAGAATGCTCTTTTGAGTCCACCAAACTGGGTGGTGTGGCATTCTGTCTCCCTTCTTAACTAGCTGCATGCCCTGGGCAAGGTCTTCACCTCTTTGAAGCACAATCTGCCCATTTATAACATATATGGGAATAGCTGTCTACTTCATAAGGTACCTGTAAAATCATTAAATGTGGAAATATATACACAAAGCTCCTATATGGACAGAAATCCCAAGAGGTTTTCAACAGTTATTTCTTGTTTCCATCCTGACATACTTGTTTCAGCTTGAGAACCATTGGGGTCCTCTCTCAGTGCTCTGCCAGCTATCTCCACTTTTGTCTACCTCTACCTACCATGACAATAAGGATCAGGAAACCTCAATATCCATACCCCACCCAACCTATGTTTCTCCCATGTCTTCTCTGAATTGATTAATTTCTTTTGCTTATGATCTATGTCATTGGAGAAAAACTGCCTCCCCCTCCCAACACATACAGAAGTTGAACTTCCTTTTGGAACTGGAAGATATTTTAAAGATATAACTTTATCTACCTCATAGCTGAACAGGTGGGGAAAGCAATCAGTGGGGAAGAGATGCAAGTTGCCTAGGGATACACAGAATGGAACCTATATATAGGCAAAGTATTTCTCTCTCCTATATTATTTCAGAACAGGTTTCTTTCTTTTGTGTTCTTCTTGGGAAGAAAGCACTTGATTTAACTTTGCCTGTATAACTTTTGCCATATTTTGCCTTTTTAAAGCCTTTCAATTGCTTACATATTCAAAAAACAAAATCAAATCAATAAGAATGTAAAGAGGACTAAATTAAAAATTGAAATAAGACTGAAGCAAATGAATTTATTTTTCAAATACTACCTAAACATAGTGGAAGGGTAAAGAAATAAATCAGGAAAAGAAGTAGTTGACTCCACCTTTAATTTGGGGGGTGGGGCAGGATAGTGTGTGTGTTGAGGGCTACAGACTACAACATTCTAAACTTTTGAGATTTTCCTTTCTTTTAGACGTATAGGTATAATATTGGAGCTATTTAGAAAAGAACAAGTAAGTAAATGTGTTGAGGATGTTGGTATCCAAATTTATCCCTATAAAATAATTAATGTATAAACATGAACTAGGAGGTGAATAAGAATTGAAGATGTTGAAGTTAACTCAGGGTTTCTAATATGTATTATATATGAATATACATATACTTACATATGTATATCCATGTATGTGAACAATAATCAGCTGTTTCCTATCTATCTCTATCTGCTGGAAGAGCCAATAAACAAAGCCATCCCAGTAGCAATGAGCACAGCTAATGCCCCAGTTTTGGTCTCTAATACCATTTTTACTAAAATGCACCAGGCCAAACAGAAATGGCTGATTTCAAGTCTGGGCAGGGTATGTACAAAATAAGCATGGAACCCTGTAACATGTTAGAAAAGAAGTATTAAAAAATGATGGGAGCATGTTCCAAAGACATAAGAGGGATTCTCACAAGTCAGATGTAGAACACATTAAGAATCAAATGAAATTAATTGTAAACCATTTAAAATGGAAATTTATGAGTCAATATGGATGATAGAAAGACACATTAATTATAGAGAGGAATTATAGAAAAATTCTGGAGGCCATATTAAATGTGGAGGTTTTGCTTGAGTTGGAAAACAGTTCTTTCTTTTTCTTTCTTTCTTTCTTTCTTTCTCTCTCTTTCTTTCTCTCTCTCTCTCTCTCTCTCTCTCTCTCTCTCTCTCTCTCTCTCTCTCTCTCTCTCTCTTTCTTTCTTTCTTTCTCCAACCAGGATGAGATGCCACGAAATTTTCCTATAGGTGGAATCAGGCAAAAATCACCAATGGATTCCACATGTAGGAACATTTGATGAGGAGAAAGATATTTGCACAGCCTTGAAAGCCTCTCTACAATCTATTTATTAGTGTAAGGGTAGGTAAAAATTATCTGGTGGAGAAATTGGGAAACTCCTTCACTGATTGACCCAAATTAATTTTGCCTGTGAAGGGCATATGGCCATACAAAATGCAATGCCATGAAATACATCAACTGTGTAATTTTATAAGAATGCATAACCCTAAGCTAATTGCAAATAAATATCAGACAATACAGAATGAAATTCTGTATTTAACCCCAAAAGGGAAACTTTATTATTCAAAAATGACAATGTCAGAAAAGTCAAAGATAGCCTTTGAAAATATTCTAGATTAAAGGAGAGCAAGAAAAAACATGACAACAAAATGGAGTACCCAACTCTCTGCTGGATGCTAAACTAGAGAAGAACAGTGCTATAATGAACATTGTTGAGTCAACTGATAAAATTATATCAGGATTGGAGGTTAGATAAAGTCATAGAACCAATGTTAAACTTACTGAAGTAAGTAATTGTAGTGTGGTACTATAAGAGCATATCCCTGTTATTAGGAAATGCACATAAGTACTTTGGGGGAAAAGGTTGGTGTATTTATCTTATCCCCAAATTAGGTAGGCAAGTAGGTGATAGATGATAGATAATATATTAGATAGATAGATAGATAATCAGGTAGAATGTGTAGATAATAAAGCAGATAAAATAGTAACAGAGGTCAGTTTCTGTAAATGGTATGTGGGTATTTTTCACACTTAAAATTTTTTTTTCCTGTAAGTTCTAAATTCTTTTAAAATGAAAGTAAAAATGTTTTGATGTGGTGTATAGAGAAAGCAAATGAGGGTCTTGGCTTTTTAAAGAGCTTGTGATAAAGGAACTTGAGTTACCAAGAACTCCCAGAGAGAGGAAAATTGGAGGTGAACTGCCAGTTGGTCATATTAGCCCCAGGTCACATCTCCCTCTCTTATATAAACATTACATAAAGTAATAAATATATATTTTCTAGCTCTGGACACTTTCAGTAACATTCTAAATGTCAGAAATAATGCCATGCTTAATAAACCAAATCTAATCCAGCACTTAATATTTTTTTCCCACAAATCACTTGTGCTTATAAATACTTTAGGGATAAGCAACAGTAAAATAGTAGGCCATTGGCCTTTAGTGGAGTGTCAAACTAAAGAGGAAGACACTTACCCATTCAGAAAAGTGTGACATTGGATGAAGCTGGGGGTGAAGAAGCTAATGCTATAATCCGTTGAGTGAATTTCAAGTGAAAAGTTGTTTTTCTTTGTTTGATTTTTTCAGTCAAGGTGATTTCCATATGTTTATAGTCACTTGATCTATGAAAATCTCATTAAGAAAGAGAAACTCTTGGCCTTGGCTGGTAGCTCAGTGAACAGGCACTGGCCTGCCAACCCAAAGGTCACTGGTTCAATTTCCACTCATGGCACATAACCAGGTTGCAAGCCAGGACTCCAGCCATGTCCATAGCTGGAGGCAGGTGAAAGGCAACCATACATTGATGTTTCTCTTCCTTTCTTCCTCCCTCCCTGCCCTTCTCTCTAAAAATAATAAATAAAATCTTAAAAAAAAGGACAAACTCTAGACTTTGAATATCCTACATTTTATTTCAAACATCTCGTCACTATTTTTTTAGTTTATAGAAAAGCAGGTTTGTTTGAAAATGTGTAAAATTATTTTAGATAAATTTAAAACCCAAAGAAATGTCCTTACACCTCTGCTTTCTCTATATTTAGCTTTCTCTATTATATAGATATCTATATAATACATACATAATTTGCACACTCATGCATACATACATATGTGTGTGGTATAAAGTTTCTCGACAGTTTTACAGAAAAGAGCACTCTGAACTTACAAGGTAAGCATTTGCTCTTTATGTGAAGAGGGGCTTGTAAAATGCCTTAAAGACAATATGAACTGAGCTGAGAAAAGAATGCCCATTGGAGCAAACACAAAATGGCATAATGCCTTCCTGACCATATCCTGTCATTCACACATTAACAGATCTAGGAGAAGCTAAGGAGGATTAAACCAACAGTTGGTTACTTCATCCTCAGTAATTCAAAGACAAAATCAGATTCTCCACATGGTATTATTTCAGTAAATATAGGAAAATCCTGCCACCACTTTAAATCTTCCTCTCTCCTAAGAGTGACCCCAGAATTCTTCATTCAACAAAAAGCTTAACTTCTTAGACTTCTAGGAGAGATGAAGGTATAGATTTGTTGTGTTTTTCTCCACAACTAAGAGGGAATACATCTACTTCAAAACTATAGACAACAAGAAATCCCAGAAAATCCAGCTGCACAGAAATCCAACAGAGATATAAAGAAGAAATACTCATCCAGACAGGTAGGAGGGGTGAAGCTGGGACAGAGAGGATATGGTTTGGCAGTGAGGCAGCCGCAACAGGATGATGGCTATAGCCAGCTGGCAGAAAATGCCATCACACATTAAACAAACAAATAAAAACAAACAAACAAACAAAACAGTAGAAACACCAGACACCTGGGAAGCACTCCCAGCTCCAGACTATACTGCATGCCCCACTGTGCCAGTGCCAGAAGGAAAATAAAGCCACATTGCTTCTGACTGTGAAAACAAGTTTTGGGGCAGAGAAAGAAACTGCTGGTCTCTCAGCAGAGTCTTTGGAGAGCCCCCACATATAAAAACATATAAAAACATGTTTTATATGATATATTTGTATTTTATGATGTTTTGTCATCCTAAAGCCTGGCTGACCTCAGAGAAACTGCCCATCCCAGGCTATCTAATTCCTAGACAGAGTAACCTACTTGCTTGTGAGAGTGCATTAGATATGCAATCAACCAATCCCAATTCATATTCCACTTGCCTTATTTTGCTAGGTGTCTGTGGTCTGGAACATTGTACTCTTTTCCTAAGTCACTTCAGAGCCAGCTATGGGACACCTAGCAATCACTATTATATCCCAGAGCCTGCTGAAGTTATTCAAACTCCCCAAATAGAACCCTGCTCAGCTTCTGACCCTACCTTACATGCACCCATGCACCTCCCTATGAAAGGTATAATGAAGCCTCTTGCTTATATTGTCGTGCCCCTCCTGCCTCCTGCATCAGTCTGGTGCTTTCCTGTGTGGCTCTACACAAATTTCAGGCACATTTAAAAACATTGTTCTAGTTCTTTTGCATTGGTGTTTCAGGGTTCTTCAGGTATAACCCAACTTGTGAAATTACTGGGTCAAAAGGTAGTTCCATTTTTAGTTTTTTGAGAAAGTTACAAACTGTTTTCCATAGTGGCTGCATCAGTCTGCATTCCCACCAACAATATAACACTATGTACCCCTACGTTCATATCAGCATTATTTACAATAGCCAAGTGATGGAAACAGCTTAAGTGTCCATCAGTGGATGAATGGATCAAAAAACTTTGGTACATTTACACAATGGAATACTGCATAGCAGAAACAAAGAAGGAACTCCTATCTATTTTGACAACATGGATCAAACTGGAGAGTATTATGCTTAGTGAAATGCCCTTCAGTAAAGGACAAATACCATATTATCTCACCCAATACAGGAGACTAATGAACAAAATAAACAAACAAGCAAAACTGAACCAAAGTCTTGGAAACAAGGAATAGACTCTGTGTGCAGAGGAGAGGGGGAGGGGAGAAAGAGACAAAGAAATGGAACAGTTTATTCAAGGAACTACCATGGATGGCCCATGGACATAGGCAACATGTGGGATTGACTGTGGGAGGGTGGATAGAGAGGACGGGGCAGGGGAGAGCAGTGGGGGAATATGGGATAAATATAAGATAACAATAAAATAAAATTAAAGTAAAAAAAATGAAAACATTGTTCTGGAGGGTTGTCAAGAGGAGTAAGTGAGCTATACCAATCTCCTTTCAGGATCAATCTGAAATTACAACTTAATTGGGGGAAAATCATTGAAAATAATCAACAAAACACCAGATTGAGAGGTTTTATAACCATGAACAGAACAGTAGAGGCCACTTCATCACAACGTGAGTGCTAGGAATTACGCAGATGTGAGAGGGCTGGCTGGGCTCCCATGAGAAGCAGGTGAAGGAACAAAGCTGGGGGTTTCACCTGAGAAGGGTGGATTATAAACCACTACCTGGGCTTCCCAGCCTATAGCAACACAGCTGAGAGTAAAATAGCATCCAGCTGTGAAAAGCAAAAAGCCGAAGTGTCTGCTAGCTGAGAGTACTAGAGACAGGGAATTACTAAAGTGACCATGCATGAAAAGACATTGACACCCACTTACCCTGGTATACAGTAAAGGGAGGGCAGAGTAGACTGCAAATGCCTGGGGAGAGTTTGGAGCGGTGGCGGGTGGCGGCGTTGAGGAGAGAGATGAGAGAGCAGCTGATGGGGTTTCAGTGCTGACTCATTCCCCATACTGCAGGGGTACTGTGCTACACCAGGTGGCTTCCGCCTAAGGGGATGGCATAGCACCACACACTGTAATCAATCTGCTACACACCACAGTTCCTGAGTTTGGTGCCTAATCAAAGATTGGTTGGATTACAACTGAACCAATCTGTCCCACCCAATGGCCCCTAAACCTTGCGGTTTATCCTAAATTCACTGGATTACAACTGAATTAATTGGCCCTGCCCAGCAGTACCTAAAGTGACCACTGATCACTGATTGATTGGATTACAACTGAATTAATCTGCATCACCCAGTAGTACCCACACCTGACAGCTAAGCACATATTAACTGTATTAAAAACTGAAGGGCACAAACTAATACAGTGGATCTCTTCTTGGATCCAACAAGCTGAGTAGGCCCAGACTATGGTATGATCTGAGGTCACCAGAGGTGGACCCAAGAAGAAGGTGCACCTCTACACAACAGAAAGTCACACCACAAAGACAAGAACTCAACAAAACAAACCAAAACAAAACAAAAAATCTAAAAAGTAAAAACAAACAAGAAGAGTCGTCTAAAATGGGGAGAAAAAGAAAGAGTCCATCACTAAAAGGAAAAGAGGAATCCCAAGAAAGACCTCTAAATAAAATAGACACAAGCAAACTATCACATAAGGAATTCAAAATAATGATTATAAAGAAGCTCAATGAGCCCAGCGAGCTCAACAAAAACTACAAACAACTCCAGGGGAACTACAAAGAACTTACTGAGAACAACACTAGCATTAAAAAAAGGATATAGAAACTATCAATAGAAGCCAGGAGGAAATGAAGAATACAGTTTGTGAATTGAAAAATACAGTAAAAGGAATGAAAAGCAGGGTAGAGGAAGCAAAGGATCAGATCAGTGAGCTGGAGGACAATGCAGAAAAAAATTCCCAGACAGTGCAACAAAATGAAAAAAGACTAAATAAGAATGAAGATGTTCATGCCAGGGATGCAAGGATGGTACAACATTCGTAAATCAATAAATGTAATACACCACATCAACAAATTGAAAGATAAAAACCATATGATCAGATCAATAGATGCTGAAAAACCATTTGATAATGTGCAGCAACTATTTATGATAACAACCCTCAGCAAAATGGGAATAGAGGGAGCATACCTCAACATCATAAAGGCCATCTATGAGAAACCTGAAGCCAACATCATACTTAACAAACAAAACCTGAAAGCTTTCCCCCTAAGATCAAGAATGAGACAAGGCTGTCCACTTTCTCCACTTCTATTCAACATTGTCTTGGAAGTTCTAGCTATAGCCATCAGAGAAGAAAAAGGAATCAAAGGTATCCAAATTGGAAAGGAGGAAGTCAAACTGTCATTATTTACAGATGATATGATAGTGTACATACAAAACCCGATGGGCTCCACCAAAACCTTACTCAACCTAATAAGCAAATTTAGCAAAATAGCTGGGTATAAAGTCAATATCCAGAAATCGAAAGCATTTTTGTATACCAATAATGAAACAACAGAAATAGAAGTGAAAAAACAAATCCCATTTACCATAGCAACAAGAAAAATCAAGTACCTAGGAATCAACTTAACTAAGTAGGTAAAAGACCTGTACTCAGAAAACTACAGAACAATGAAGAAAGAAATGAAGGAAGATAGAAATAAATGGAAGCATATACCATGTTCATGGATGGGAACAATTAACATCATTAAAATGTCCATACTACCCAAAGCAATCTACATATTCAATGCAATCCCAACTAAAATACCAATGACAGACTTCACAGAAATAGAAAAAAATACTTCAAAAATTTATATGGAGCCAAAAACGCCCACGAATAGCCACAGCAATCTTGAGAAAGAAGAACAAGGTAGGAGAAATCACAATACCGGACTTCAAACAATACTACAAGGCTACTGTCATCAAAACAGCATGGTACTGGCATAAGAATAGACATACAGATCAATGGAAAAGAATAGAGAGCCCAGAAATTAACCCAGGACTCTATGGTCAACTAATATTTGACAAAGGGGGAAGGAACATCCAATGGAGTAAAAACAGTCTGTTCAACAAATGGTGTTGGGAGAACTGGATAGCAATATGCAAAAAAATAAAACTAGACCACCAACTTACACCATACACCAAAATAAACTCAAGATGGGTAAAGGATTTAAACATAAGCATTGCCACCATAAAAGTCCTGGAGAAAAATATAGATAGTAAACTTTTGGACATCCTACGCAAAAATATGTTTACTGATACTTCACCAAGGGCAAAGGAAATCAAAGAACGAATCAACAAATGGTACTATTTCAAATTGAAAAATTTCTGTTCAGCTAAAGAAAATATCAGCAAAATTCAAAGGGAACCAACTGTATGGGAAAACATAATTGCCAATGATACCTCAGACAAGGGTTTGATCTCCAAAATATATAAAGAACTAATGCAACTCAACACCAGGGAGACAGACAGCCCAATTAAAAAATGGGCAAAGGACCTGAACAGACAATTCACTGAGGAAGATATACAAAGGGCCCAGAGGCATATGAAAGAATGCTCAACATCACTAGTCATCAGAGAGATGCAGATTAAAACCACAATAAGATACCATCTCACACCTGTCAGAATGGCAATCATCAGCAAATCAAGAAACAACAAGTGTTGGCGAGGATGCGGGGCAAAGGGAACCCTCATACACTGTTGGTGGGAATGTAGGCTGGTGCAGCCACTGTGGAAACAGTATGAGGTTTCCTTAAAAAACTAAAAATGCAACTGCCTTTTGATCCAGCAATTCCACTACTTGGACTATACCCAAAGAATCCTGAAACACCAATTCAATAAGAACCTATGCACACCTATGTTCATAGCGGCACTATTTACAATAGCCAAGTGCTGGAAACAGCCTAAGTGCCCATCAGTGGATGATTGGATCAAAAAACTTTGGTACATTTACACAATGGAATTCTATATAGCAGAAAGAAATAAGGAACTTGTACCCTTTGCAACAATATGGATGGAACTGGAGAGTATTATGCTTTAGTGAAATAAGCCAGTTAGTGAAGGACAAATATCATATGATCTCACCCATTGCGGGACAATAATGAGCAAAACTAACAACAAGCAAAACAGAACCAAGTATATGAATGCAAGGAATAGGCCTTCAGTGGTCAGGGGAAAAGGGGTTGGGGAGGTAGGGGGGAGGCAGAGGCAAGAAAGGGGATCAGTTTAGACAAGAACCTAGTATAAAGGAACCATGGACATGGACAACAGGTGGGATCGACTTTGGGGGGAATGGGTGGTTGGGGAGGGGGACAGAGTGGAGCAAAAATGGGATGGATATAATACAACAACAATAAAATTAAAAACAAAACAAAACAAAAAAAACTGAAAAAAAAAAAAGAAAGAAAAAAGAAAAGAAAAAGGAATCAAAGGCATCCAAATTGGAAAGGAGGAAGTAAAACTATCATTATTTGCAGATGACATGAGCAAAAAGTCGATAAGTCTACTAAAACTCTTCTCGACCTAATAAACAAATCTAGCAAAAACGCTGGATATAAGTCCATCTCCAGAAATCAAAGGCATTTTTGTATATCAACAATGGGACTTCAGAGATAGAAGCTAGAGAACAAATCCCATTTACTATAGCCACAAGAAAAATAAAAGTAGTTAGGAATAAACTTAACCAAAGGGGTAAAAGATATTTATTTTGGAAAACTACAAAACACAGAAAAAGGAAATTAAGGAAGATACAAATAAGTGGAAACATATACCAAGTTCATGGATGGGAAGAATTAACATTATTAATATGTCCATACTATCCAAAGCAATTTATAGATTTAATGCAATCACTAAAAAACAAACAAACAAACAAACAAAAACAGTGACATATTTCACTGATCTAGAAAAAATAATTCAAGAATTTATATAAAGTCAAAAATGCCCATAAATAGCCACAGCAATCTTGAGAAAGAAGAACAAGATAGAAGGAATCATAATACTGGACATCAAACTCTACTACAATGCTACTATAATCAAAACAGTGTGGTATTGGCATAAGAATAGACATATAGATCAATGAAACCACATAGAGAGCCCATAACTAAACCTAGGATTCTAGTTAGGTCAATTAATATTTGACAAAGGGGGAAGGAACATAAAATGAAATGAAAATAGTCTCTTCAACAAATGGTGTTAGAACTGTACAGGGATATGCAAAGAAATACTTATAACTAGACCACCAGCTTATACCATACACCAGAATGAATTCAAGATGGATAAACAACTTAAACATAGCCTGTGCCACCATAAAAGTCCTAGAGGAAAACAGGCAGTAAAATTTCTGATATCCCATGCAATATGTTCACCGATCCTTCTCCAAAGTCAATGAAAATAAAGGAACAAATAAACAAATGAGACTATATCAAACTGTAAAGTTTCCGCTCAGCTAAAGATAATATCAGCAAAATTAAAAGGGAACCAACCATATGGGGAAACATATTTGCCAGATACCTCAGACACGGGTTTGATCTTCATAATATGTAAAGAATGTATATGAATCAACACCAGGGAGACAGACAGCCCAATTTAAAAACTGGCAAAGGAGCCATAGCTGGTGGCTCAGTGGATAGGCACCAGCCTGTGAACCCAAAAGTTGCTGGTTTAACTCCCAGCCAGGGCACATAACCAGGTTTCAAGCCAACACTCCAGCCAGTTCTGTAGCTGGAGGCAGGTGAAAGTCAAGCATGCATTGATATTGCTCACCCTTTCTTCCTCCCTCCCTGCCCTTCTATCTAAAAATAATAAATAAAATTTTGAAAAAAAAAAAAAAACTGGCAAAGGACCTGAACAGACACTTCTTTGAAGAGGACATACAAAGGGTCCTTAGGCATATGAAAGAATGTCCAATATCACTAGCCATCAGAGAGATGCAAATTAAAACCACAGTGAGGTACCACCTCATTAACAAATGGCCATCACTAACAAATCAACAAACAAGTGCTGGTGAGGATATGGAGAAAAGGGAACCCTAGTGCATTGTTTGTGGTAATAAAGAATGATGCAGACACTCTGCAAAACAGTATGGAATTTCCTCAAACAACTAAAAATGAAATTGTCTTTTGACCCAGCGATTCCACTAGGATTATACCTGAATAACCCTGAAACACCAATTCAGAAGAACCTACGCACCCCTATGTTCATAGCAGCACTATTTACAATAGACAAGTCATGGAAACAGTCTAAGTGCCCCTTAGTGGATGAGCGGGTCAAAAAACTTTGGTACACTTACACAATGAAATACTACACAGCAGAAACAAAGAAGTAACTCCTACCTGTTGTGACAACATGGTTGGAACTAAAAAGTATTATGCTTAGTGAAGTAAGCCAGCCAGTGAAAGACAAATACCACATGATCTCACCCAATACATGAGACTAATGAACAAAACAAACAAACAAGCTAAACAGAACCAGAGGCATGGAAACAAGGAACAGAATTTCAGTGTGCAGAGAGGAGTGGGGAGGGAGAGAACGAGACAAAGAAGGGGAAAAGTTTAGTCAAGGAACTAGTGTAAATGCCCCTTGGACATGGACAACATGTGGGATTGACTGTGGGTGAGGGGATAGAGAGCGTGGGGCAGGGGAAAGCAGGGGGCAAAATGGGGTAAATGTAATATAGCAACCATAAAAGTTGTTCTGAAGGCAAAGGTTGTACAACAGAGGCATGAAAACATGTATGTCTCTCCTAATAATACTTCCAAGGATTAGCTGGAGAAGGGAGAGTCAGACCCCTTAATTGGTAACAGGTGTTGCAATCATTGAAGACTATGGTAAGGAGAGTTGAGGGGATGGCAGAGAGACTGAAAAAAAACCCTAAATATAACCACTGGTACTACAATGAATTTTGCATTTTTGTAACTTATTTTTATTGTTTTTCTATCTTCTTATTTTTCTGGCAGGTGACTTTTTTTGTTAGTGGGCAAGTTTCTAAAATTACTATCTTCTCTAATTTGCTTTTTCCAACTAGGCATGGACTGAGGTGCCAGGAATTCAAGTTTATTAGAAGAGAATGTAAGAAAGAGTAAATGGATTGTATGAGTAAAGGTATTCAGAAGTCTCCTATGAGTCAAAATGTATGGAGACATTGGGATCATCTTTGAATCTTCAAAAATTCATGTTTGAGCTAAATTCTAAGTTCTCAGAGTTCTGAATATTTCAGATAGAGAATTCTCATCTGGATAAGTTGGAAGGCCAAGATATTTGGAGTGGTTGAACTATTATAGACTTTTCTTTATTTCTGGCCACAGAAGAGGAACAGGCTTGTCAACAGCATGTTCCAGCTCTGCCATGGACTTCCCACTTGTGAAACCTTGTGGTTAATCTACCCTATTCAGTGCAAGACCTCATAAAGTATCTACCAACAAAGGACCAAACTTGATAAAAATTATCCAAGGACAAATATATCGCCTACCTGCAGCATTCAACAACATTCTAGCAATGGTTTCCAGTACAGAATAGAAGAGTAATGGGGGATTAAGGTATGTGCATGAAAGGAAGTTGACCTTCCAAAATGCAAGCCCCATTGCCTTGAATCACATGTGTCTACATTGCTGCCTACACTTCAGTTGTTTTTCTAATTTTCAAGAATTTGAAGAAAAGTTTTATTATGATATCATGGTTAGCTTAAGCTTTCTTAGGCTTGAGGTCCCATCTGTGACATAGATTGACTTTACTGTGGGCCCTGTCCAGAAGGTACATGCAGATGGAATGGTTCTAGTGATGGGGAGCAGACTGAATCCAACTGGGAGGCACACTATCGCAGAAGACCCACATGGGGATCCAGTTCAAGAATAAAGAGGAAATCTACATCAGAAATAGGCAAGAAAAGATTGAGGTAAGTATGACAGATAAGACAGATTTATGATGGAAACAATGAGCTATGAGGTAGACATCTGGGAGAACCTGGAGAGTTAGGATTGGAGGTGAAATGTACACTGGCCTGTGTCATGAGGAGCCAGTTTGTAGACAAAGAGATATCCACATGTTGATCTTTCATTAAAAGGAATTGTTATATTTATGTTGTCCCACTTTTCGAAAGCCTTGGTACCAGGCCTTTGCATACCGAAAACAATTATCCTCTTCACAGAAAAGAACTAGAATGCAGAGGAAGGTTAAATTGTACAGGGTCACACAAGTAGGAGAAGAAATGAAGAATTCAAAGTCATAGTTGCTCCATAACTTATCCTGGATTTCTTTAAGTTTTATGTGATGCCTCTCTTTCACTATAGGGATGAATGTGGACATTGAAGAGAGTACACTGGCCTAGCATGCAAGAAGCAAACAGAAAAATATCCCTGTAGTACTCCTGGAAGAGGTTACATATAGTTGTGTAGTTTTATCTTCCTATCTAAAAAAAATGGTGGCACAGTGAAAGAGCACAGAATTAATATACAAAGGAGTTAGAGAAGAACAAGATGGTATAGGAATGGAGCTGGGTGGGAGACCAAGACAGGTAGAACTTAAGGTGGACCACAAAGGAAAATGAGTTCTGGTGCAGCATTATAGAGAGATCACCCAGAGGCAGAGCCCTTCTATGATAGGGAAGGAGACTTTGTTCTATGGGAGGGAATGCGTTTTCTCCTCTCTGTGATAAATCTGTTCTGGGTACTTCCTTTCTAACCATCACTGTGACACACCTTCTCCCATTCCACACACACAAGGATGTGTAGAAAGCATAATCTTGGTAAAGCTCCAGAACTTGTGGTGGATACCATTTTATAATTGGCAAGCCTGACTGTATTAAAAGGTAGCTGTGATCTGGTTTGCGTGAAATAATGAACTTGTCATCCCTGGAAAGCTCAAAAATCTCTCTATCCCCAACTTCTGTCTTACTTCAGGTTCATAAAAGGTGGTAAAAGCCTAAGATGTAAGAATCTTAATGTACAGGATTGGGGCATAGAGTAAAAGGAAAGGAGGAGCCTTAACCCTAAATCCCACTATCCAAGCCCACACTCACAGATCTCTGCAGTAGGGCTTTCTGTCAGTGTCCTTCCTCACACAATTACACAATTGTTGTTCTGGTCCCTATATCTTTCTCTAGTGCTTCAGTCTACTACTGGCCATTAAGATCCATTGGCTAGACCAGTCTTATGACAATGAATAGTACAGAACTTGTTGATTGCTTCCCAATGAACATTCACTTTCTACTTTTAATTTTTAAACAGAACACTGATATACAGAGCTGTATTCCACCCTGAATCCATATACTTTCAGGAGGGAAATCCCATATCCAATGTATAAAAGTGGATTGGTTCAAGCCCTGGAAACCAATGTTTCTCAGACTGTAGTAAATAGACCCACTGTATCAGCTTCACATCATTTGGAAACCAGAAACTCTGGAGCTAAGCTCATAATCTATTATGCTTTAACCAGCCCTTTAGGTGATTCTGATATATGCTAGATTTTGAGAACCACTGGTCTAGATGGATGTTGTGGCCCCTTTATTCTTACAAGTCATTGAATGAAGTCAGTGGTTCTCAACTGGGGGGCAATGTGTTCCCTGATGCCCTGGAGAATTTCAGCAATGTCTGGACACATTTTTGATTCTCACACCTAGAATTATTCATTTGTTATCTGAATAATTTCTCCTTTTATTCCCAACTTGATCATTCTGCTTGATTATCTTGGCCAGTGCTTCTCAAAGTATGGTCATGATTCAGCAGTGTCAGCACCACATGGGATCTCATTAGAAATGAATTGTCCAGCCCTATCTTAGACCCACTAAAACAGAACCTCTGGGGCAAGGCCCAGAAAGTTGTGTTTTCATTAGCAACTTGGGCAATTCTGTTCAGTGGCAAACAAACACTGATTTTGGTTTTTCCCTTTGAAATTCATAAATGATACTCTGTTATTTGGATCTCATGTGTCAATTATGGATTCTTCTGGCCACTACATGTTTTCAGGCTAATTTTAACATGTCATATTGGCTGTTAAATATTTTCATTGAATATCTTTATGATGTTTGTTTTACTCACATGCTTTGTGCTTTCAGTTGTCTGTTAATAGTTATAAATGAAGAGCTGGGTGAGCTGATGAAGGCAGCTGGCCTGGTTTTCTCAGGAATAGGGTAGGTCTGTTTGACACCTGTGCTTCCTTTATCAAGGATTAGGGAATGCAAACAGCTTAGATTCACTTCCTGATGCTAACCAAAAGAGGCAGAGTAGGATTATGGGAGCAAGGCACATGGTCTAAATGTATTTTCTTCTGAGCAGAACTGCCTTTCTTGATTTCCCTCCTTTTCCATTACGAAGGTTGCCCTGCTTCTCTCTTAGGCCCAACCCAGCCAGGTAGGCAACTGACTTTCTTCTAAGTTTAGACTTTTAGCCTAGAGGCAGAAGTTGCTATATCTCTTTAATCAAGGGCTGCTTTGAGTCAGTGTTTTGATTTTTCTGATACAGATAATTTTAATTTATTTTTTTCTTATTTAAAATTTCAGTTACAGTTGACACACAATATTATATTAGTTTCACATATACAACATAGTGATGAACATTTATATACCTTATGAAGTAATCATCCTGGTAAATCTAGTGCCCACTTATCTCCATATATAGTTAATATGATATTATTGACTATATTCCCTTTTCATCTTCATAACTACTTTTAAGAGTTTTATAACAAATATATTCTTAATCTCTTCATTTTTTTCACCCACTCACCTGGTAACTATCAATTGGTTCTCTGTATATGAGTTTATTCCTGTTTTGTTTATTTGTTGTTGTTTTTTTTTTTTTTAGATTCCACTTAAAAGTGCAATTATATGGTATTTATCTTACTTGATCTATTTCACTTAGCATAATGCCCTTTAGAATGTAATTGGGGAAGTACAAATTAACACTGCAATGAGATATTGCCTCTCAAACTCAACAGAATGGTTATCATCAACAAATCAACAAACAATAAATGTTGGCAAGAATGTGGAGAAAACGCAGTTCTCTTGCACTGTTGGTAGGAATGCAAATTGTTGTAGCCACTGTGGAAAACAGCATGGAGGTTCCACAAAATAACTTAAAATAAAACTACCCAGAAATTCCACTGCTGGACATTTATCTGAAGAAATCCAAAATGCTTATTTGAAAAAATATATGCAGTTCTATGTTTATTGCAATGTTATATAAAATAGGTAAGATATGAAAGCAACCTAAATATTGTGACAGATTAATGGATAAAAAAGATATGATACAAATATGCAATGGAATATTGCTTAGCCATAAAAAGAATGAAACCTTGATGTGGATCTTGAATGTGGTGCTTCCAAAATCTTATAGCCTCTCAATCATTTGTTAGTATGTGGAGTCTGATTCAATAAGCAGAGTGGGGCCTAAGTTTCTGTTTCTTCAATGAGCTCCCAGGAGATGCATGTGCTACTGGTTCTGGACCCTGGTTTCACTAGCAAGACTTTGATTCAATACTCTGAACATGTCACTAGAGCTTTCTTTTGATCTTTGAATTTATTAATTTTAAGCTTCTAGCTCTTCCAGCTCTGTTCATAATGGCTGACCATGCAGTATGCTTTGAGCGTGTGTGTGTGTGTTTTCCTATTCTTTTTACCTTGGATTTTTTTTTGTCTCTTCCAGTTTTTCCTCACAATGTCCTAAATGCATACAGATTGAAACTTTCTTGTTTACTCAGTACTGTATTTTTTTTTTTTATTTTTAAAGATTTATTATTATTCAGAGAGAGAGGAAGGGAAAGAGGCAGAGAGGGAGAGAGACATCAATGTATAATTGCCTTTCACCTGCCTCCAGCCACGAACCTGGCTGGAGACATGGCTTGCAACCTGGTTATGTGCCCTGGCTGGGGAATCGAACAAGCCATCTTTGGGTTCACAGGGTGGCACCTTACCCACTGTACCACCAGCCAGGGCTGGTAGTACTGTTTTTAAATTAGTATAAAAACATATGCAGTATAGGAGACAAAACAGATTCACGTCCTAGATGCAATTAATTTTTATATCTATTAAAAATTGCAGTTCCAGAATCTTTTCACCTTCTCATTTTAATATACACTACTGGTTTGTCAGCTAACACATGCTGCAAGGCATACTCTGGTCTTCTCAGGAATCATTCTTGTGATCTGCTTTCATTAAGTTGCCTGTTGACATCTTGTTTTAACAATCTTAGTCCACTCAAGCCTTTAAGACTTTGTGATATTGAATCAGTTCTCAGGGCCTCCCAGAATTCCTCACCTCTGCCCTGGAACAAATTTCCACTTTCCACAATATTAATCAAGAGAAAAGGAGCCAAAGATAGCTCTGTCATTCTAATAGTAATTGCAGAAGACTAGCCATATCATACGGAGTCTGCATCCAGGGATGTGTCCCAGTTCTTCCCATTGCTGGCCTCTACTAAAGAACCTGCCCAAAGGGCAGCATCAAAGTTAAAGTCTGATGAAACTAGGAGGAAACAAGCTGGTCCCTTCTTTGCATGGGAGCTTCACATATTTTCTAATTTGAGGATCCCTTGTTGTATAAATGCATATATATAATGCAAAAAAAAAAAAAAAAAATCAAAGTCTGAAGGATGCTGGTATAAAATTAGCAAGGCTCCAAGACACAGAATGAAGAGATTTTTCAAAACTTCATAGGCTAAAATCTCAACCAGCAGCAAGTCCCCTTGAAGAAGGACTTCATCTTCATCTTCAAGCTGTATCTAATTGCCTCTCTGTCATCCTCTGACTAAAATCAGCAGCAATTGGATTGTCTAGGTGCTCTCTATATAATGAAGTTTAGATACTGTCTTGAAAGTGCATTGTGGTTTTTCAAAGGCTAATAAGGTTGAACTTGGCATCATCTATCACTAATTGGTGGCTTTATCCTTGGATCCCCTTTCATGTTCTGCTGCACTGAATTTACAGCCCTCTGATTCCAGCTGACACTGGTGATGCTGAAAGTCAGTGAGCAGGTGAGGGTGGGGAATGGGGGAACTGTGCTTAATAAATGTGGTTCTAGCAATATGGTGTATATCTGACCTTTATCTTTCAAATAACCTGTGTAAATCCAGACCAGTCAATGAACACAGATAGATGGCTATTCAGAGAGACAATGAAATTAGGTGAGCAAATTGCCATACAAGGCAAAATTGATGTGGTGGCTCAGTCCATACCACCCAGTTCTGCAGTTTGTCTTAAGTGCCTTCTGTGGGTGATGTTCACTGAACAGGAATGGTTTGTTAATGGGAATGGATGGTCAATTTTCTTATAGGAAAAGGTGATGAATATTTGAACTCAGAGGTTATTTTCAGAGGAAGAGAGATACTCTTATGACAATGATCAAGAAATATGTTATGGGTGTCTTCTCTCTAAGTTAGGGAAGAAAACAAACCTACTTTTGTACTACATTCCAGATGGCTCATAAAAAAAACTTAAGAGTCCATGTCTTTTTTTAAAAAACAAAGCAGAATACCATCAAATGGGGTATGGCTGTAATCCCAGAGAGACAAAAATCCAATGGGGTCATCCCTCAGAATGTCCAGATTTACAATAAAGGCATTTTTAGGGACCCGCCCAGGGAAAGAAACATAAGCAGAGCAGAAAACTCTTGTTGAGTTGAGCAGACAGAGAACAAAGCCTAGGGAAGCTAAGGTGGAATGGCATTTGTGGGGCAGAGTATCAGCTCGGAGAGATATACTCAGAAAAAAATTCAAATATTTTCATAGCCATTCTTGAATATCTGGCTGGATCCTAATCTGCACATGAATAGCTAGAAATTCTGTGAGGTCAGGAAAGAACAACTTCTGAGGAGTTTCAAAGTAAATAATTTGCAGAGTTCATATAGTATTGGGAGATGTTTTAATTCTGTCTTGGCTAGACAAGATAAAACATTCTAAACACATTATATAATCAATAGAAATAAAAAAAAAGTTACTTATTTGTAGTATGGCTAAAATAAGACTAAAGGCTACTTTAGACCCATCTTAACATAGGCTAAAATAGGTCTCAAATGAGGCAACTGAATCCAAAATAACTTAAATCTTTGGTTAAACAAACTTTAGCACTCTAGTCATATAAAACACAATATTAAACATCCTGGTTAAAATTATTAGACATACAAAGATGCAGCAAATTGTGACACAACTAGGGAAACTAGTCATTGAAAATGGACCCATGAATGCTAGAGGTGATGGGATTAGGAGATGAATAACTTTAAACAATTATTACATATATTATAATGTTTATAGAGATTAAATACTTTTTAGAAGAGTTGGAGGTTTATAGCAAAAGTCAAAGGAAAAAGTTACATATTTCTAATATACCTCTTGCCCCAAAACGTGCATACTTTCCCTATTAAAAGAACCCCCACCAGAATGCTATATTTGTTAAAACTGATGAACCCATATTGAGGGAGAAAAACATTAATGTGTGATTACCTCTTACATGCCCCCAACTGGAGACAGCCTGCAACCCAGACATGTGCCCTGACTGGGAAACAAACTGGTGATCCTTTGGTTTATAGGCTGGTACTCAATATACTGAGCCACCCCAGCGAAGGCCCAACTATTTATTTATTTATTTGTTTGTTTGTTTGTTTGTTTATTTGATTTTATTATTGTTGTATTATACCCAACCATTTTTTTCCTTCTCTCTGTCCCCCTCCCTCCATTCTCCCCTGAAGTCAATCCCACTTGTTGTCCATGTTCATGGTTCTTCCATGACAGTTCCTTGACTAAACTGTTACCCTTCTTTGTCTCCTCCTCCTCCCTCCCCTCTTCCCTCTGCCCCCTGAAGGTCTATTCATTGTTTTTATGTGTCTGGTTGTTTTGCTTGTTGGTTTGTTTTGCTCATTGTTGTCCTGTAATGAGTGAGATCATATGGTATTTGTCTTTCACTGACTAGCTTATTTCATTAAGCACAATACTTTCCAGTTTCACCCATGTTATTACAAAGGGTAGGAGTTCCTTCTTTCTTTCTTCTGTGTAGTATTCCATTGTGTAAATGTAGCAAAGTTTTTTTATTCAGTCATCCACTGATGGGCACTTAGGCTGTTTCCTGCACTTGGCTATTGTAAATAGTGCTGCTATGAACATAGGGGTACAAAGGATACTATAAATTGGAGTTTCATGGTTTTTCAGATATAGTCCTAGTAGTGGATCTAAAGGCAGTTCCATTTTTAGTTTCTTAAGGAAACTCCATACTGTTTTCCATAGTGGCTGCACCAGTCTGCATTCACACCAACAGTGCACCAGGATTCCATTTTCCCCACATCCTCATCAACATTTGCTGTTTGTAGATTTGTTGATGATTGCCATTCTGACAGATGTGAGGTGGTACCTTATTGTGGTTTTAATTTGCATCTCTCTGATGACTAGTGATGTTGAGCATTCTTTCATATGCCTCTGGGCCCTCTGTATATCTTCCTCAGTGAGTTGTCTGTTCAGGTCCTTTGTCCATTTTTTAATTGGGCTGTCTGCCTCCCTGGTGTTGAGTTGCATAAGTTCTTTATATATTTTTAATATCACACCCTTGTCTGAGGTATCAATGGCAAATATGTTTTCCTATACCATTGGTTCCCTTTGAATTTTGCTGGTGTTTCCTTTAGCTGAACAGAAAATTTTTAATTTGATATAGTCCCATTTGTTGATTTATTGTTTTATTTCCTTTGCCCATGGAGAAGTATCACTAAACATATTTCTGCATAATATATCTAAAATTTTACAGCCTATATTTTTCTTCAGGATCTTTATGGTGGCACTGCTTATGTTAAAGTCTTTTATCCAATTTGAGTTTATTTTGGTCTATGGTGTAAGTTGGTGGTATAGTTTTACTTTTTTTGCATGTTGCTGTCCAGTTCTCCCACCACCACTTGTTGAAGAGACTGTTTTTACTCCATTTTATGTTCCTTCCCCCTTTGTTGAATATTAATTGACCTTAGAATCCTGGGTTTATTTCTGGGCTCTCTATTCTGTTCCATTGATCTATATGTCTATTCTTAGGCCAGTACCAGACTGTTTTGATGACAGTAGCCTTGTAGTATAGTTTGATATTTGGTATTATGATTCCTTCTACTTTGTTCTTCTCTGTCAAGATTGCAATGACTATTCATGGCCATTTTTGGCTCCATATAAATTTTTTAAAATTTTATTGTTGTTGAATTATATCCATCCCATTTTTGCTCCCCTCTGTCCCACTCCCCACCCACCCATTCCCCCAAAAGTCAATCCCACCTGTTATCCATGTCCATGGTTCCTTTATACTAGGTTCTTGTCTAAACTGCTCCCCTTCCTTGCCTCTGTCTACCCGCTCCCCTCAACCTCCTTCTCCCTGCCCACTGAAGGCCTATTCACTGTATTCGTATATTTGGTTCTGTTTTGCTTATTGTTAGTTTTGTTCATTATTGTCCTGTAATGGGTGAGATCATATGGTATTTGTCCTTCACTGACTGGCTTATTTCACTAAGCATAATCCTCTCCGGTTCCATCCATGTTGTTGCAAAGGGTAGGAGGTCCTTCTTTCTTTCTACTGTATAGTATTGCATTGTGTAAATGTACCAAAGTTTTTTGATACAGTCATCCACTGATGGGCACTTAGGCTGTTTCCAGCACTTGGCTATTATAAATAGTGCTGCTATGAACATAGGGGTACATAGGTTCTTATGAATTGGTGTTTCAGGATTCTTTGGGTATAGTCCACGTAGTGGAATTGCTGGAACAAAGGCAGTTCCATTTTCAGTTTTTGAAGGAAACCCCATACTGTTTTCCACAGTGGCTGCACCAGCCTGCATTCCCACCAACAGTGTATGAGGGTTCCCTTTGCCCCGCATCCTCGTCAACACTTGTTGTTTGTTGATTTGCTGATGATTGCCATTCTGACAGGTGGTATCTTATTGTGGCTTTAGTTTGCATCTCTCCGATGGCTAGTGATGTTGAGCATTCTTTCATATGTCTCTGGGCCCTCCGTATATCTTCCTCAGTGAGTTGTCTGTTCAAGTCCTTTGCCCATTTTTTAATTGGGCTGTCTGTCTCCCTGGTGTTGAGTCGTATTAGTTCTTTATATATTTTGGAGATCAGACCCTTGTCTGAGGTATCATTGGCAATGATGTTTTCCCATATATTTGGTTCCTTTTGAATTTTGCTGGTGTTTTCTTGAGATAAACAGAAACTTTTCAATTTGATATAGTCCCATTTGTTGATTAGTTTTCATTTCCTTTGCCCTTGGTGAAGTATCAATAAACATATTTCTGCATAGGATCTGCAAAAGTTTACTGCCTATATTTTTCTCCAGGACCTTTATGGTGGCACTGCTTATGTTTAAATCCTTTATCCATCTTGAGTTTATTCTGGTGTATGGTGTAACTTGGTGGTCTAGTTTTATCTTTTTGCATGTTGCTGTCCAGTTCTCCCAACACCACTTTGTTGAAGAGACTGTCTGTACTCCATTTGATGTTTCTTCCCCTTTTGTCAAATATTAGTTGACCATAGAGTCCTGGGTTAATTTCTGGGCTCTCTATTCTGTTCCATTGATCTATATGTCTACTCTTATGCCAGTACCAGGCAGTATTGATGACAGTAGCCTTGTAGTATTGTTTGAAGTCCGGTATTGTGATCCATCCTACCTTGTTCTTCTTTCTCAAGATTGTGGTGGCTAAATTCATAGGCATTTATGGCTCCATATGAATTTTTGAAGTATTTTTTCTATTTCTGTAAAGTCTGTCATTGGTATTTTTATTGGGATCACATTGAATATGTAGATTGCTTTGGGTAGTATGGACATTTTAATGATGTTAATTCTTTCCATCCATGAGCCTGGTATATGCTTCCATTTATTTGTATCTTCCTTCATTGTTCTGTAGTTTTCTGAGTACAGGTCTTTTACCTCCTTATTTAAGTTTATTCCTAGGTACTTCATTTTTCTTGTTGCTATGGTAAATTTGATTTGCTTTTTCGCTTCTATTTCTGTTGTTTCATTATTGGTATACAAAAATGCTTTTGATTTCTGGATATTGACTTTATACCCAGCTATTTTGCTAAATTTGCTTATTAGGTCGAGTAAGTTTTTGGTGGAGCCAATCGGGTTTTGTATGTACACTATCATATCATCTGTAAATAATGACAGTTTGACTTCCTCCTTTCCAATTTGGATACCTTTGATTCCTTTTTCTTCTCTGATGGCTATAGCTAGAACTTCTAAGACAATGTTGAATAGAAGTGGAGAAAGTGGACAGCCTTGTCTTGTTCCTGATCTTAGGGGGAAAGCTTTCAGGTTTTGTCCATTAAGTATGATGTTGGCTTCAGGTTTCTCATAGATGGCCTTTATGATATTGAGGTATGCTACCCCTATTCCCATTTTGCTGAGGGTTTTTATCATAAATAGTTGCTGCACTTTATCAAATGCTTTTTCAGCATCTATTAATATGATCATATGGTCTTTACCTTTCAATTTGTTGATGTGGTGTATTACATTTATTGATTTATGAATGTTGTACCCTCCTTGCATCCCTGGGATAAAACCCACTTGGTCATGGTGTGTGATCTTTGAAATATACTGTTGAATCCAATTGGCCAATGTTTTGTTGAGAATTTCAGCATCTATGATCATCAGAGATATTGGCCTGTAGCTTTCTTTCTTAATTGTGTCTTGCGCTGGTTTTGGCATTAGAATAATATTGGCTTCATAGAAAGAGTTTGGGAGTCTTTCCTCTTCCTGTGTTTTTTGGTATAGGTTGGTAAATGTTTGGTAAAATTCACCTGTGTAGCCACCTGGTCTGGGGCTTTTGTGCTTTGGGAGATTTTGGATGACTTCTTTAATTTCACTAGTTGTTATTGGCCTATTGAGGCTTTCTGCTTCTTCTGGATTCAGTTTTGTTTGATTGTACCTTTCCAGAAATGTGTCAATTTCATCCAGGTTGTCATATTTTTATTGTCATATAGTTGTTTGTAGTAATTTTTTACAGTCTTTTGTATTTCTGAGGTATCAGTTGTGATTTCTCCTCTGTCAGTTCTGATTCTGTTTTTTTGGGTCCTCTCTTCTCTTCTTCTTGAGGAGTCTGGATAAGGGCTTGTCAATTTTGTTTATTTTTTCAAACCAACTCCTGGACCTGTTGATTTTTTGAATTGTAGTTTGAATCTCTGAGTTATTTTATTCTGCTCTGATATTGATGATTTCCTTCCATCTATTTGTTTTGGGCTTTGTTTGTTGTTGCTCTTTTAATTCTTGCAGCTTTATGATTAGGTTGTTTTTATGAACTTCTTGTGACCTTATTAGGTTGGCCTGTATTGCTATAAATTTCCCCCTGAGAACTGCCTTTGCTGTATCCCATAGGTTTTGGGGTGTTGTGTGTTCATTGTCATTTGTTTCCAGGAACTTTTTGATATCATCTCATTATTAACCCCTTCATTGCTTAAAAGCATGTTATTCAGTCTCCATGAGTTAGAGAATTTTTGGGTTTTTCCCTTGAGATTGGTTTCTAGTTTCAAGCCATTGTGATCTGAGAAGATACTTTGTATGAGTTCAATTTTCCTGCATTTGTGAACTTGTCTTGTGACATACCATGTGGTCTATCTTAGAGAATGATCCAAGTGCATTTGAAAAGAATGTGTATTTTGCTTATTTGGGGTAAAAGACTCTGTATACATCAGTTAGGTCCATTTCCTCTAGCGTGTTGTTTAATGCCACAATATCTTTGGTATTTTTTTGTTTGTTTGTTTGGAAGATCTGTCCATTGTGGATAGTGGGGTATTAAAATCCCCTACTGTTTGTGTGTATATCCTTCTTGAAGTCCTCCAACATTTTCCTTATATATTTGGGAACTCCTATGTTTCCCAGAGTTATATCTTCTTGATGGATTGTTACCGTTAAGTACTAAGGAATGTCTTTCTTTGTCTCTTTTTATGGCTTTCATCATAACATCTATTGCTATTCCAGCTGTTTTTTCATGTTATTTGCTTGACACATATATTTTCCATCCCTTCATTTTCAATCTGTGTCAGTCTTTTGTTGAGGTGGGTTTCTTGAAGACAGCATATATGTGGGTTATATTTTCTTACACACTCAGCTACCCTGTGTCTTTTGATTAGCACATTTAATCTGTATACATTTAAGGTTATTATAGATTGATATTTATTGCCATTTTCCCCACTTTGTACCTCTGTTCCTCTCTGTCTCTCTCTGTTTCTTCATTTTTTTTTTTTTTTTGTAAAGTAGACCCTTTAGCATTTCTTGCAATGCTGGTTTGGTAGTGATGCATTCTTTTAGTCTTCTTTTGTCTGTGAAACTCCTTATTTTTACTTCCATTTTGAATGAGAGCCTTGCTGGATAGAGTATTCTTGGTTGCAGGCCTTTGTTTTCCATTACTTGGAATATTTTTTTGCCATTCCCTTCTGGCTTGTATTGTTTCTGTTGAAAAATTATTTGATAACCTTATCAAAACCCCTGTATATGTTATTTGCTGTTTCTCTCTTGATGCTTTTAGGATTCTCTCTTTGTCTTTGGAATTTGCTATTTTAATTATAATGTGTTTTGGAGTGGGTCTTTTGGATTCATCCTCATTGGGACCTCTTGTGCTTCCTGCACTTGAGTAACATTTCCACTCATCATTCTAGGGAAGTTTTCTCTCATTACTTTTTTTAACAGGTTTTCCATTCCTTGTTTTTCTTCTCCTTCTGGTATCCCTATGATACAAATATTAATGAGTTTCATGTTTTCCTGCAACTCTCTGAAAGCCTCTTCATTCTTGTTCAGCCTTTTTACATTCTTGGAATATTTTTCAACATTGTCCTCCAGCTGGCTGATCCAATACTCTGCTTCCTCTAGCCTTCTGTGGATTCCTTCTACTGTGTTCTTCAGTTCAGAAATTGTATTCTTCATTTCCTCCTGGCTCTTACTGATAGTTTCTATGCCTTTTTTAATGTTAGTGCAGCTCTCAGTAAGTTCCTTTTAGATTCCCTGGAGTTCTTCATAGTTACCCTGGAGGAGTTTGTAGTTTTCTTTGAGTTGGCTATGCTCATTGAGCTTCTCTATCATTATTTTGAAATCTATATCTGATAGTTTTCTCATCTCTGTTTCATTTAGTGATCTTCCTGGGGATCCCTCCTTTCCTTTTGGTGATGGACTGTTTTTTTTTTCTCCCCATTTTTAGGTTTTGTTTTAATCCAATCAGACTGATCAGCTGCCAGGCTAAGGAACTGCTATGCCGAAAGGATTGATCTAGTTGTAATCCTATTGGTCTGTGATCCACCACCAGGTTCAGATGCAGCTTGGGGTGACAGACTGATTCAGTTGTAGATCAATAAATCAGCTACCAAACTCAGGCCCTACTGGGCCAGACAGAGAGGTTCAATTGTAATCCAATGGATCAGCAGCCACCAGCTCATGTTCAGCCTGGTGGAACAGATTCAGATGTAAATCAATGAATCTGTGATTAGCAGCCTGGCTCAGGCACCAATGGGCTAGGCAGCAAGGTCCAATCACAATCCAGTGAATCTGTGTTCATTCACAAGGCTCAGGAACTGCTGGGCTAAACAGCAAGGTACAATTGCAATCCAATGAATCTGTGATCAGCTGCCAGGCCCAGAGGCCAGTGAGCAGGACAAACCAACTGAGTTTTGAACCAATGAATCCACTATCAGCCCCCAGGCTCAGTTGCCACTGTGTGGGGCTAACTGTTTGACCCAGTCACAACTCAGAGAGTTTGTAATCAGCTGCCAGGCCTAGGCTCTGCTGAGCGAGGACTGACTCAGTTACAAAGCAATGAATCTAGGATCCGCCACCAGTCTTGCATGGCACTGTGCAGGGCTGACTGACCCAGCTGTAAGTCATAGAGTCTGTAATCAGCTGTCAGGCCCAGGCTCTGCTGAGGGAGGACTGACCCAGTTGCAAAGCAATGAATCCACGATCAGCTGCCAGGCTGCCACCCAGGGTCGACTTACCAACCCAGGTGGAAGCCAGAGAGTCTGTGATCAGCCTCCAGGCCCAGGCACTGCTGGTGAGGAATACCTCTTCAGGTGCCAACTATTATGTCTATGCTTAGGAAGGGCAGGGCAGGAGAGGTTTATTTAGATGTAAATCAAAGAATTGTGATAAGGCGCCAGGCTCAGGCACCGCTGGGCAAGGCAGGTTGCTTCCAGTGGGCAGGGCTATGAGGACTTTTGTATGGAAACCCCTTGGCACCCCCTGGAGGTGTAGGCAATGAGTCAGCACTGGGATCCCTACAGTAGCTTCCCCACTTCTCTCCTCCAAGCCACCATCGCAAACTCTCACCACATGTCCTCAGTCCTCTCTGCCCTCCCTCTGCTGGGGCCCAGGGTAGCTGGGTGCCAATGTATTGTCCCTGTGGTCACTTTAGCAGTTCTCTGTCTCCAGCATTGTATCAGGACAGCCAGTTCCAGGCTTTCTGGCCTTCTCAGCTGGTTGCTGCTCTGCTCTCCACCATGTTGCTGTAGCTGGGACACCCAGCTGGGCGACTAGATCCTACCTTCCTCAGGTGGAGCCTCTGGCTCCGTCCCTTCGGCTGCTGCCTCTGGTGGGGGCCCAGCTAGCCCTCTTGCATGCCCGTGATTCCTGCCAGTCATGTTGTGATGCCGAGGCCTTTTCTGTTTTGTCTGTGGTTATAGGACTTCTTTCCAGCCAATGTTCTTTTCTAAATTCCAGCTGACTTTTTCTCCAAAAAAGTAATTCCAGCTGTGACCTGGGAGGCATTGGTGCAGCTCCACTTACTCCTCCACCATTTTGCCAGAACTTGAATGTGGTTTTTATATCTTGCAAAATTACTGAATTCACTGATTAATTTTAGCAGGTTTTTGATAAAGTCTTTAGTGTTTTCTGTTTATAAAATCATGTAATCTAAAACTGACAATTTTGCTTCTTTATAATTTCTATGACTGTTATTATTATTATTATTATTTTTTTGTCTGATTGCTCTGATCGTGACTTTCAGTTCCCTGTTGCACAAAAATGGCAATAGTGGACATACTTATCTTTTTCCTGATCTCAGGGGAAAACTATGACCTTTTCACTATTAAGTATGATGTCAACTGTGGGCATGGATGACTTTAATCATGAGGAAATATATATATATATATATATATGTATATAATATATATATTATATATTAATATATATATTAATTAATATATAATATATAATTAATTATATATAATTAAATTAATATTAAATAATATAAAATATATAATTAATATATAATATAATATATAATAAACTAATATATATTAATTAATATATATTTATATATATTAATATATATAATTATATATTATATATATAAAGTTATTATTATTATTATTTTTAGAGAGAGGGGAAGGGAGAGAGGCAGAGAAGGAGAAAGGCAACAGTGTGTAGTTGCCTTTCATCTGCCTCCAGGCATGGACCTGGCTGGAGACCTAGCTTGCAACCTGGTTATGTGCCCTGGCTAGGGAATTGAACCAGTGACCATTGGATTTGCAGGCTGTATGATGAACTATATTACTGCTATATCTAATTTTTCAGAGATCTTATCATGAAAGGACATTGAGTTTTGTGAAGTGCTTTCTATGTGTGTACTAAAATAATGTTAGTTTTATTATTTATTACATTGATGTTTTGTGTTGTATCAATTGATTTTTGAAAGTTAAACCATTTTTAAATCTCTTAAATAAATTCTGCTTAATCATGGTTATAATCTTTTCACATACTGTTAAATTTAGTTTGCTAGTGATATTTTGTTGAGGGTTATCCCTATAATGTTCAAGAAAAACATTAGATTTGATGTTTTCTTGTCTTGTAGTATCTACTTCTAGATTTCATAACAGGACTATCTTGGTCCCCTAAGATGAGTGTTCTTTCCTTTTTGGTTTACTTGGAATGTTACGGGAACAGACTCAGGCAGAGCACTGAGATGAGTGAATAAGTAGGCACTTTATTACGCACGCGCACCCAGGGGAGTCAGTCTCCAAATTCTGGGCTCTGAGCATGGGTCTCCTGTTCCTTATATACTTTTGGGGAGTAGGCAGAGGCAGGAACAAATAGGGAGCAAAGAAAAGGGAGCAAGCATGGGAAATATAGAAGCAAGGGGGTGGAGGCAGCACAAATGGGGAACAAAGAGGGAACTGGCGTGGGAAAAACAGAGCCTGCTCTCAGTTAACTCCCTTATCTATAGCTAAACCTCCCACACCCTGCTGAATTTTCTGTTACAGGAACAGTTTGAAAAGTTTGGTATTTATATTTTTTTAAGGTTTGGTTGAACACACTAGTGAAAACATCTGGTCCTGCACTTTTCTTGGTTGGAAGGTTTTTGATTGATTTATTCTCTTTATTCTATATTGGCCTGTTCAAAGTTTTTATTACTTCATGATTCAGTTTTGATAGGTTGTATATTCATACAAATTTATCAATTTCTTATTGATTATTGAATCTTTTGCCTATTTTTACAGTATAACATCTCTTTCAGTTATATTTTACTTTCATTTTTTCTTGTTAGTCTAGCTAAAATTTGCAAATTTTATTTATCTTAAAAGCAACCCCTAGTTTCATTGATTTTTTTCTATTGTCTTTTTAGTTTCTATTTATTTCTTCTCTAAATTGTTTTAGTTTTTTCTCTTACTAAGTTTGGGCTCTTTAGTCTCTTGAGATATAAAATTAGTTTATTACTGTAAATATTTATTGATATAAAATCTTCCTTTTGACCTATTTTGCTTCATCCTTTAAGTTTTGGTATACTGTGTTTCCACTTTAATTTGTTTGAACATACTTCTTATCTTTATTTTGATGTTTTGACCCACTGGTTATTCTGGAATATGCTTTTTAGTTCTTCAAATATTTGTGATTTTTAAAATGTTTCCTCTTGTTATTGATTTTTAGTTTTATACCATTGTTGCTGGAAGACATAATTGATATACTTTTAATTATAAAAAAGTTTCTAAGTTTGCTTTATGGCCTAACACATAACTATTCTGGAGTGTGTTCTGTGCATATTTTAGAAAATATGTATTCAGCTGCTGTTGGATAAAATATTATGTATACATGTTAATAGCATTTGGTCTAAAGTTAGTTTTAGGTTTACTATCTTAAAGTTGTTTTTTTTTTTTTTGGTATCTCAGTAATTTTTTACTTCTTCAAATTTGTTTATCAGGAGTGACTGAAAAAAGTATATAATTGAGTCCCACCATCACCGGAAATGGCTTTAAGAGAAAACTAGTCAGATGAATATTATTGCTCCCCATTTCAACCAGTAAATAGTTGCCATTGATAAATAGACAACCAACAACAGTCTGTCAAGAATGCTCAAGATATGTTACATAATACAACATGCCTGCTCAAGGGGGGAGAGGGAGACTATGAAATAATTTATGTGTACTTCTTGATTTCATCATACAAGACGAGCACAAAAGCACCACCCATGCCTCTGAGAACATTGGACCGTGCACCCTTGAAAAAAGGCTTTGCCTCCTTCATCATGTGCAATCTTCCTCCAGCAGTCCAGTGTGCCCATGTACATGATATCAGTTCCTTTGTGCCCTGACTGCATCATCATTCGGTGACCAACCGTGTCAAATGGATAGGAAGTCAACCCAGCCACCACTGTGACAGACTGTGCGATCATCCAGCTGATGAAGATGTGAGTATTCTTGGGATCTGGAAGCATTCCCTTTGCAATATCATAGATATCGAAGTAGGCAGCTCAGTAGATGATGATACCCTGCACAGACACATTAAAGCCCTGGTATAGACCCTTGATCCCATCAGATATGTAGATCTTAACCAGGCAGTCACCCAGGCCTTTGAATTCCCTTTCGGCTCCAGCTTTGCCCATATCAGCTGCTAGACAGGTACAGGCAAAATCAAGAGGATACACAAAACACAAAGAGGTGGCCCCAGCAGCACCACCTGATGCCAGATTTCCTGAAAAATAGCGCCAAAACTGGGTTCTCTTGTCCACACCACCCAGGAAGATCTGATTGTATTTATCTTTGAAGGCGAAGTTGAGAGCCTGGGTGGGGAAGTATCTGATGACATTGGCCAGGTAATGGCTCCAGAAGGACAGGACTCCCTGCTCCTTGGGGATATGAACCACGCAGTCTATAATGCCCTTGTATTGCTTATCCGTGGTGATTCGCTTGCTGGTGTGCTGTACCTGCAGCAGCAGCTTGACCCACTCAATGGGCGCTATGGCTGTCTTGGAGATGGCGGCGGCGGCCACTCCACCAGCCAGGAAGTCCTTGATAAAGGACACACCAGCATCTCTCATGTTGAAAGGAAACGAGCAGGAGAACGCAGAACTAGATTCTTCACTGGCTGGGACTCCGGGGCTCTTAAAGTTTTTCCATTTGTATAATTTAGTCATTGTTGAAAGTGGTATATTGAATTCTTCTACTCTTTTTGTATTTCTGTCTGTCCCTTTAAATCTATTAATATTAGCTTAATAATTTTGGTGTTCCAATTTTGGGTGTGTATAGTGTATTTACTGTTATTATTTCCCCTTGGTGATTTAATCCCTTTATTATTATTATTATTATTATTATTATTATATAATGACATTCTTTATCTCTTAGTATAATTTTTGATTTAAAGTTTAATTTGTCTTACACAAGTATAGCTACCTTTGCTTTATTTTCATTTCTGTTTGCATGAAATATCTTTTTTTCCTGCTCTTTTGCTGTTATTCTATGCATATTCTAAAGCTGAAGTGCGTATCTTTTTGGTAGCTCATAGTGGGTCATGTTTTTTGTTAACATTCAGCTACTCTGTCTTTTGATTGGAGAATTTAGTTCATTTACATTTCAAGTAATCATTTATAGGTAAAGGCTAACTATTGCCATTTTGGTTACTATTTTCTTAATATTCTGTATTTCTTTTGTTCCTTTCTTCTTTCCCTACTGTCTCCCTCTGTAAATTCATTATTTTCTATAATGGTGTACTTTCTGTCATTTCTCATTATCTTTTTGTGTATCTTGAATAAGGTTTCCAGAAGACTTACATAAAATATATTTATAACAGTACATTTTAAGTTGATAACAAGTTAATTTTCTTATATAGAAAACTGAAAAGTTTTATCCCACCGTATATTTCATGTGTTTGATTTCACAATTTACATATTTCATATTGTAGCCATTAAAAATTGATGAGGCCATAGTTATTTTTAACCTTGTGTTTTAAAATCTTTTTTTTTTAAATTTTATTGTTGATGTATTACATCCACCCCCTTTTTGCTCCCCTCTGTCCCCCTCCCCACCCACCCATTCCCCCCAAAGTCAATCACACCTGTTGTCCATGTCCATGGTTCCTTTATACTAGGTTCTTGTCTAAGCTGCTCCCCTTTCTTGCTTCTGCCTCCCCCCTCCCCCCAATCCCTTTCCCCCTGACCACTGAAGGCCTATTCCTTCTATTCATATACTTGGTTCTGTTTTGCTTGTTGTTAGTTTTGCTCATTATTGTCCTGTAATGGGTGAGATCATATGATATTTGTCCTTCACTGACTGGCTTATTTCACTAAAGCATAATATTCTCCAGTTCCATCCATA